>PVJX010004595.1:0-93170 GCA_004027295.1 Dolichotis patagonum
CACAAATACATGGTTACTGGAAGCTACTAAAAATGTGTATTTGTATAAAAAGAATGTAATGTAGATAAATTTAAAATAATGTTTAATGCAAGATGTTTCTTTAAAACTGAATTTTAATTATAATTTTGTTTTCTTCAGGATTTTTAAAAAGTAGAGATCGTGCTTATACAAAATTCTATACACATTTATCTAAAACACAGATTTTTATTCGTTTTATTGAAGAATGCAGTTTTGTGAGTGACAAAGATACTGGATTGGCATTTTTTGATGACTGCATTGAGAAGGTAAAAACTTGTCTTACATATGTTAAGAAGAAACAGATTGGCTTATGTGTATAATAAGTGTCCTCTTCCTCTTTTTCATCATAATTATCATCATTCTTATTATAATATGAGACAAATACTATGCTTCAGTTTCCAGCGTAGGACCTAAAAATATATTGTTTTGTATTTGCTTGGTTCTGAAAAAAAGTTGTGTTTTTTTTAAAGTTGAGTTTTAAGATAAAAATCTCTATTAAATTCACAGTGCACATTTTCACTAGGAATTTCTTTTTTCCTTTTGTAGTTGTTTCCTGATAAAGGCACAGAGAAAACAGAT
The DNA here is from genome assembly GCA_004027295.1 of Dolichotis patagonum. Taxonomy (NCBI): domain Eukaryota; kingdom Metazoa; phylum Chordata; class Mammalia; order Rodentia; family Caviidae; genus Dolichotis; species Dolichotis patagonum. The sequence continues at coordinate 598 of PVJX010004595.1, forward strand.
AAGGTATTTTTTTAAAAATGTAAGTGTTGCAATTTCAGTGTTAGCTCTTCCTTATACACAGGTTAATTGGAGAATATAATTACTTTCAGGTTGATTTTGAATCATCAGAAGATACCAAATTGATAGAACTAGATGATTCACAGAAGAGTGAACACACTGTGTATATAATGCTACCTGAGCAGCCTGCTGATGATGGAAAGGACCTGTCCCCAAAGTACAGGTAGCAAAAAGTCCAAGAGTTGCGTGGGCACAGATTGGATAATTTAATTCAATTTTTTGTTATTATTAGTAGATAAGTATATTAATGCAGTGAACTAAGAGAGGTGAATATTATATGGAGATGCCACAGGTACTGTATTTGAAGAATTAGATGGTCTTGTTAGAAAGGAAGCCAGATGTTAATCATTATTCACCTAAACATGTAACCATGTTTTACTCTCTAAAAATTTCAGTTTGGAAGAAGAAAAAAATTAACTTTTTGTGAGGCTTCTCACTGCCTTTGGGAATTTTACAAATATGAATACTCCAAAATTCTTGTTAATTAGGAAGATAGGGAAAAACTTAAAGCAGAGAACTAGGAATCATCCTTTGTTGAAATAAACCTGAAGAACAGAATCTGCATGAGAATCCTTTAAGAAATTAGAATGAATAATTATTACTAGACTCATGATACATAGTTCAATAAACTTAGAAAAGGCAAACAAGAAATCTAGTGCATCCTTTTAATACTACTATATCTTTTACTTGCTATGCATGTATGTGTGCATCATGTGAGCTCATGTTACACATATTCTTTGTAACCTTAAAGGGCCTGCATATTTTTGTGTGCCATTAGATATTTTGTCACATAATTTTTAAATATTGTCTTTAACTATTAGTTAAGTAATTTCTTGTGTAATTGTAGTTCTTTGCTATCTATAGTTTTGTGAAAGAATTCCTATAAAGTGAAATAAAACAAGTACCTCCCTAAACTATAGAATAGAATTAATGTGTAATCTGAGCAGAACTACATAAGAATGATGAGGATAGATCTGGAATTAAATAGCTTAATTTGGGAAATTTAGCTCAGCAGCCCAAGTGCTTGCCTGGTAAGTGCAAGGTTGTGAGTTCCCAGTACCAAAAGAAAAAAAGCCTAATTAAAAGCTCTTTTAATAGAAAATTGTTTTAAACTTTGGTTTAACTTTTTAAATTGAAATTTGGAGCCAGGCGTGGTAGCACACGCCTTTAATCCCAGCACTCTGGAGGCTGAGACAGGAGGATTGTCCCAATTTCCAGGCCAGCCTGGGCTGCATACTGAGTTCAAGGCCAGTTTGAGCTACACAGCAAGACCCTGCCTTAAAAAACAATCAAACAAACACAAAGTTACAGTTTGATATTGACACACACGATCGAGTAAGGTAAGGCAGTATCACCTAGGAAAAAATTGGTCAAAGAAAATAAACGGACTGTTTCCAAAAAGAAAACCAAAGTCTGTAATATGAAGCAATATTCAGTTTTTCCAGTATTTAAAGAAATGCAGACCACACTTATAAGGAGAGAAGCATTTTCAACTTATCTGTATGAGAACAGGTTATGTTACTAAGTAAAATATGTATTAAATAGAATCAGTCTGGACATAATTTGATAGTGATTATAATTTTAATTCTCTTGATGAACATTGACCTAAAAATGCTGTTACTAGGTATTTATTAAATGAAAGTATTCACAAAGATATTTATATAAAAATATTTAATTGCATAAATTTAGAAATAACAATAATGTCCAACTGAGAAATTTGTTACATAGTATGTCCCTGAAATAAAAATACAATGCTTTTTCTATTAAATATGAATCCAAAATAATTCTATAATTTTATAAAACCCAGGTGTAGTGGTGCATGCCTGTCATCCCAGCCTGGGATGCCTGGCACCAAATAATCGCTGTGAGTTTGAGGCCAGCCTGTTCTATGTAGAGAGTTCAAGACCAGCCTGAACTTTATAATCAAACCCTCTCATAAAACAAAATTAAAAAAGAAAAAAATTCATGAAAACTTAAATGTTACATACTATACTAAATATTTCACTTAAAATAAATTCTCATTAAACGTGGATTTTGTTGAGTGAATAATTACTCTGTTCAATAATGTGAAGGATTTGTTTTCTAGGTATTGGTTAAAAATAAAGGGGGTGGTGAGAAGCCACTTCCATGTAGGTGGTTTACATAACTGATAGATAATTTTAATATATTTTTGAAAAAAATCTAAGGACTTTAAAGAATAATATTGGGTACTTTTTGAGGGTTAGAAATATTTATTTAAGTACTGAAATAATATGAAGAGTTAATGTATTTTAAATCAGCAATTCTGTGTTTTGCTTTTTATTTTAGTTACAAATACTTTCCAAGACTGGATCTTAAACTTTTTGACAGACCACAGGAGTTGAAACTTTGTTTTAGTAGACACCCTACTGGGAATAGCATTACAAACAGTCCTGCTCTCATGGCTAAAAGAACTAAACAGGTCAGATATTCTTTATCTAATACATGTCAATTTAGAATGTAAAATATGTATTTGTGCTGTGTATTTATAGTATAAGATTAATCACCCACTGTAACCTCGCAAAGATCCATTTTGATTGTTCTAAATTTTAACTAGATTTCTTGTAACCCTCCATCAAATACTGAGTGTGAAGCTTTTAAATGTGAATGTTCATGCTTTAAGGACTCTTTGGGAACTAAATATACTTTTAAAAAAACTATTGGAATGGAACTAATATACCATAAATTTACCGATTTAAAGTAAACAGTGCAGTGGCATCTGGTATATCCACAGTGATATTCAGTCACCACCACAGTTAATATTTATTTATTTATTTATTTATTTATTTATTTATTTATTTATTGAGACGTAGTTTTGCTGTGTGGTTCAGGCTGGACCTGAACTCACTATGTATCCCAGGCTGATCTAGAACTCACTGCAGTTGTCTTGCCTCAGCCTCCCAGATGCTGGAATTAGAGGCACATGCCATCATACCTGGGTACCACGGTTAATTTTATTTTATTTTTATTCTATTTTTTCCAAATCCATTTTGTTTCAAAGAGGAAAAAAACAAAGTAAAATAATTTCAGTACATGTCAATCATGGGGCAGCACGGTTATATACATTACACATTGTCATCCCCAAATCATTCACCCAGAGCACATCTGCATTCAGCACAAATCAATATCAGCACAAATCTTTCTCTTCAATGAACTCAGAGAAATCAGTAGCATAACCATCTTTTTTATATACATGCATGTATACTGAAAGAAACACACATATGTTGCTTCTTTCAGCTTCTCATACTAGTAAGGTGACTGGGGATAGAGCTCAGTGGCACAAGTGCTTGCCTGGCAAGTGCAAGGTTGTGAGTTCGATCCCCCGTACCTCCTCCCCAAAACAAAAGACTTGATCCACACTAGTGAGACAATATGATGTTTACACATGTGTGTCTACTCTATTTCACTATGAATATGGTCTCAAGTTGCATCCATCTACCTATAAAACTCTCCAGTTTATCCTTCTTTATAACTGAGTAGTACTCCATTGTATAAAAATACCACATCTTTTTTATCCATTCCTCAGTTGATGGGCATTTCTAAGATCTAGCTATTTCAAGCTTCTTATTAAGGTCTACCTATTATTGTGCTGCTATGAACATGGGGCACATATATCGTATGATGTTCTTAATTCTTTTGGGAAGATACCCAAAAAGGGAGTAGCTGGGTGGAATAAGATCTGTAGTCCTGGTTTCTTGAGGAATCTTCACCGTGGTTGCACTGACCTACATGTTACTAACAATGAAGGGTCCTTTTTCCCCACAGCCTGTCAAGCATTTGTTATTTGTTGATTTCTGGAGTGAGGTAGAATCTCAGTGTTGTTTTAACTTGCATCTCTCAAATGACCAGTGATGTTGGACGTTTTTTCACATATCTATTTGCTGTTTGTATTTCTTCATCTGAGAAGCGTGTATTCATCTCAGATGCCCATTTTTGGATTGGATCTTTAAATCTGGGAGGACTGATTTTTTTGAGTTCTTTATATGTTCTCCATAGTAATCCTTTGTCTGAGGTACAGCTGGCAAACATTTTCTCCCACATTGTGAGGGTCTCTTTGCTCTGTTGGTGGTTTCTCTTGCTGTGCAAAAGCTTTTCAAAGAGATGAGATCCCAGTTGTTGATTCTTTGTGATAGGTCCTGTGCAATTGGGGTTTTGTTTATAAAGTCTTCGCCTATACCAGAGTCTTTAAGAGTTTTACCTACTTTATTTTCCAGCAGATTCATGTTTCTGTCATAATATTTAGGTCTTTGATCCATTCTGAGTTTAGTTTAGCACATGATGAAAGATATAGGTCCATGGGTCTTCAGCATGTGCAGAGCCAGTTTTTCCAGCACCATTTATTAAAGAGGCTGTCTTTCTACCAGTGAATGTGTTTGTCAAAGACAAGTTGGCTTAGTGTGTCTGGAGTGGTTTCTGTATCTTCTAATCTGTTCCATTGATCTTTGGGTCTATTTTTTCTTTTCTTTTCTTTTTTTTTTTTTGGCCAGTACCACACTGTTTTTATTACATTAGCTTTATAGCATGATTTCAAGTCAGGAATTGTGTTGTGCCCTATCTTGTCTTTGTTGCCCAGGATTGCCTTTGCTATTCTAGTTCTCTTCTGGTTCCAGACCAACGTTAACTTTAGAATATTTCATTACCCAGAAATGAAGCCCAAATTCTTAAGCCATGAATCCCCATAACTTCTGTCCCCCACAGCCCTAGGCAACTGTTTTCTTTCTCTATAGCTTTGTCTGTTCTAGGAATTTTGTAAATAGAATTGTACAATATGTGTTCCTTTGTGATTGGCTTTTTTCACCTAGCATAATGTTTTCAAAGTTCGTCCACTTTTTAGTATATAGCAGTTCTTCATTTCTTGATGAATAATACTCCATTTTATGGATACACCACATTTTATTTATTCATGGGCATGTAGGTGATTTTTGCATTGTAGCTATTATGAATAATGCCGCTATGAACATTCATGTACAAATGTTTGTGTGGATGTATGTTATTTCTGTTGGTTATATATCTGGAGTAGAATTACTGTGGCATGTAGAAAGTCTGTTTTCCAAGGTGGCTGCATCATTTACATTCCCACCAACAGTGTATGAGAACTTCCAGCTCACCATGTCCTTGTTCTTGTTTTCTGCCTTTTTGATTATAGCCAACTAATGGGCATGAAGTGGTGTCTTACTATGGTTTTAACTTGCATTTTCCTAGTGGCTAATGTAAAAATATACTTTATATTTTAATTATTACATCTTAAAGAGACTTAAAGGGAGATAACTTAGGACAGCCTACATACCTTGCTTTATTACTATGTCTGATTTAGACATATAGAATTAAGCTTGTTTCCATTAAAATTAAATTTTTCTTTTTTCTTTTTTTTTGGGTGCCGAGGATTGAACTCATGACCTCATGCTTTCCAAACAAGCACTTAAACCACTGAGCTAAATCCCTGGCCCCGTTTCTTTTTTTATATATGCTAACATTTTGTGATTCTTCAAAACAGAAAATTTCAGGATGAAGTCTTTAGTTAGGTTTTACTAATTCTTGGGTAGTTTCTAAATCGTAGAGAAACCTGAAATATTCCTTAATTTCATACAGTTTTTGTTTTTTTTAATGAGTCTGAAGAGGAAGCTAAAGGTTTTTTGTTCTGTTTTGTTTTGTTTTTTCCTGAGACACGGTTTCACTATGCATTTCAGGCAGGCCTTGAACTCACAGTGATCTTTCTGCCTCAGTTTCCTGAGGGCTGGGTTTATAGGCATGCACCACATGCCTGACAAGAATTTTTAAAAATTGTGACCTGTTTAATGAAGACAGTTCTCTAAAATGGAATAATTGTACTACTCAGCCTCTAAATCTTACTTTTGGCAGAGTTTTTTTTTCACCTGAGTAGTTTTTATTTTATTTTTAAAATTTATTTTAAAGGAAATAAAGTAATAAAATGGAACCAAACAAAGCAGTGAGAATAAGGAAAGTCCTCATAGTTGCTATATTGCATATTGTTATCCTCTAAGTAGATGCTCAGACTACTGGCTGTAGGCCTGCAAAGTCAGCCATAAAATTCAAGCATTAAGCTGTTTTTTTTTTACTTCAGTTGCTATCATGTTCCTCTAAATCAGCTGGTTGCTTATGGGGAGGGGGTGGCTCACAGGAGGGCGTGGCTTGGCTTCTTGGTTCTCCTCCTGGCCCATGACTGTATTTGAAGTTTTTAGTATAAGCTGTATATAAGATTACTTTCTGCTTCATTTTCTGAGTTGTTTCTTCTTTTTATTTGCACTTATCCTTTTCTGCCTGGCAAGATGTGACTTTCTGTTCCATGATCTTTTTGTTTTCACTGTCAAGTTTTAGCCCGGTGATAACCGCCTTGCTGGGGTCAGTGTGCACAGGACAGTTATGCCATTAGTCCATTCAGTGGATATGATACTTTTATTTTTTTGTAAACCTGAACTGCTTTGCCGGTCTGCTGACCTATTATTGTACAGCCTGAACTTTATCATACTTTTAGGTAGAGATCAAACATTATACTTCTGTCTCTGCTTTTTGGAAAAAATGGAAGACAGGATATTCCTGCAAACCTGGGAAGGTGCATTGAAATGTCTTTTACAATTTTTGAAGTCACAAAGGAATTGAACTCCATGTTGGCTGCTGTTGTGGCAGTCCAGTAATGACTGCACAGAGATAGACTGTTTTCCCCCAAGGCTAGCTGGAAAAGAAAAGAGCCTTTAGATCATAGAAAAACAAGGGCATGTGGTTTCAGATGTAGTTTCAAATTTCATAGAATTAGAAAAGGAAGTTAATATAGCAACATTTTTTAATTAGGAGTACATCTCTACATTAATTTGTAGTCTAAGACATACAACGCAATCCTGGCAAAGTGTATTGTTTCTGAGAGTATATAGTTTGATAAATTATCAGTGCATTGATACCTAATCTTTGTCCACTCAATGAAAATCAAAAATAGAAAGTGTGACTATCAAACTAATAGGAAGGTATTTAATTATTTTGAGACTCTGTGACCACAAAGGAATGTCTTCCAGGAATTAGAGAATTAGCACACTATGTCTGGGTAGAGGAGGGCAGAAGGAGATGATATGAAGAGTGAAAATCTTAGCAAGCAGTATCCTAGGATATCTTGTACTTCAGCGTGGAGAAAAATAAGAACATTGCTTTTCCAGATTAGGGTAGTAGCCGACGTGGTGACTTATGCCTATAATTCCAGGAGACTGATACAGAAGGATCACCTCAAGTTCAAGGTGAGCCTGGGCTGCAAAGTGAGTTCAAGGCCAGCCTGAACTGCATAGCGAAACCCTGTCTCAAAAAGACCAAAAAAAAAAGAAAAGAAAAGAAAGAAAGAAGGATAGTAGATTTACCATAAACATATATTAACCATAAATGAGTAAACTGAGGGTGTGTGGTTTTAGTTACCCTTTTATCTATCAAACGTAAGTGCCTTCTCTATGAAAAGAATCTAATTAACCATTATATTATGAAATATATTTACTCTTTTTTTATTTACTGTGATATTTACTCTTAATGAATGTGTAATCTGTTTGAAGACAAGTATTTATTAACAAATAGTTGCAGAATAGGATAAAGTAGTATTTCAGTAAATAAATGTTTAGGGACCCATGTGGCACTAAGCACTAAGAAACTCATAAAACTAAAATACTTGATTTTAGGATCAAATTTTATATTAATTTTTTCTTTTCCTTTCCCCAGTCCTAATGGATTGTATAAGATACTATAATATTTTTATTTATCCTCTTTCTAGGAGATAAAAACAGCTCATAAATTGGCAAAGAGATGTTTTACAAATCCACCACAATGGGCAAAGTATCTGTTCAGTCATTGTTACAGTTTATGGTTTATTTGTCTCCCAGCCTATGTTAGAGTTTCGTATCCTAAGGTCCGAGCACTTCAACAGGCATATGATACGCTTATTAAGATGAGGAAAACAGATGTGGATCCACTAGATGAGGTAAGTAAAACAAATGGATTAACTGTTACAAGTACTAATTTTGTACTTTTGAGGAAATTTAGGTTTATTTGCTTTAAAGTGTGCTCAAATATTTTCATTTATTAGGAAAGGTGCTCTCTTGTAGAGCTATTCCATATTATTCATCTTAAAATACATTTATTTAAAAAGTTACTGCTTTGAAATAAAGCAAAGACTCTACTCGAGCCAGATTGTTTACCCTTGATAAATAGAACATAATATTTTGTTTTATTATTATAGGTTTATTAAGGAATGAGTAGGGAATAACCTTTTTGCAAGTAGCTCTTTTTTTAGGGCAGTGTGCTAAGGTGAGTTGTACCCTGTCTGTGTTTTAGTCATCTGAAAATTTAGCTCTAGTTTCCTAACTTTGGCACTGTTGGCATTTGGCCCATGTAATTATATTGGGGCCTGACTGTAGATAGCAGAAAGTTTAGCAACATCCCTGGCTCCTACCCAACAGATATCAGTAACATCCCTTCTCCCTTTATAGGTCATGCCAGTCAAAAATATCTTATTGCCAAATGTCCTCTGGATAACAAAATTCCCCCTGGAGAACCACTGATGTAGGTAATAGACATTAGTACCTTCCTCATAAGATTGAAGGTTAAGCTAAGTGAAGTAAATCAAATATAAAGGTTAACTGTTACATGGTTTCTTTTAAAATGGGAAACCCAAAGTATAATTTAAATAGCAAAATGAAAGAGGTTTGGTACGAAACAGGGAGGTAGACTTTGTGGAGAAAGAAAAGGGATCTGGGAAAGAAGGGAGAGGAAAGGGTGAGGGAGGGTTGTAAAAATAAGATGATGTAGTATGTGTTCCCAAGATGAATGCAATTACTATGTATTGTAAACATACTAGTATTTTTTTTAAAAGGCTAAACGTTAGGTAAATTGATATATTTAAAATACCTGGCTCATGGTAAGCACCCAGTGAATGATATGCTAGACATTTTCATGCATTCTCTCTTACGCCTAGAGAACCATCCTGAGAGCAGGTACTATTATCATCCATTTACTAGTGAGGAAACTGGTTTAACTTTTCAGTGAGCACTTATGTAGCTTTTCTCTTTGTTGTTTTGTCCTTTAGTAATTATTTTTGGTGCTAAGGTGACTATAAATATTTAGTCCCAGATTAGAATTTAAAATGAAAAGTCTTTGCTAATAATACTACAATGTAGTTAATTTTTTTCATGCTAGAATATGAGTTTACAAAACTAGTTCATTACACAGGAATCTTGGAGCTATTGGCGTTAATATTTTGGCATAGAATGTAAAGCATGGTGATTGGAGATGGCTCTCTTTTAGTTATAGAAATGAATTCTTTCTCAAGTTACGGATAATAACAGTCATTGTATTTGTGTAGACTTACATACTCAAGCAAACAAGACATGGTCACATAGGTCTTTCGTGAAGTAATAATGCTGATCAATAGGTTTTCAAAATAATTTACTGAGATGCTCAAACTAGAATGAAAAGTAAAATAGCACTTAATAATTTTATTTAAAAAATTGAATAAAGTCTTTAAAAAAGCTCAAGTCACAAACCACTTTGCTAAGTATTAATGCTTTGATGTTATTTCTTGTTAGGTGTGCTATCGAGTAGTAATGCAACTTTGTGGACTTTGGGGTCATCCTGTTTTAGCAGTGAGAGTCTTATTTGAAATGAAAACTGCTAACATAAAGCCAAATGCTATTACTTATGGTTATTATAATAAGGTGAGTAGGATTGACATTAGGGATATACACTGCTTATTAAGAATGATAATTTTTAGAATATTTATTCACAAGAGTTTTCTTAGAAGAAGTCTGGGGGTGGGGGACATAACTCTTTTTTTCTTTCTTGGTTGACAAATAAAAATTGTCTAGATTGCCAGGTGTCTTAATACACACACCTGTAATCCAAGCAGTCTGCAAGTCTGATGATAGACAGTTTAAACCCAGTTTGGGCAATTTACTGAGACTGTTTAAAAAAAAAAAAAAACAATACTGCTGACAGTATATCTCAGTGTGAAAGCCTGGGTTCAGTTCTTAGTACTGAAAAGTGAAACACAACAGAACAAAATAAAAAGAAAAGAATTATAATCCAGGTGTGGTGGTACATGTCTATAATCCCACTACTTGGGAGGCAGAAGCAGCAGGTCCACAGATTTAAGGCCAGCCTTAACTACATGTGGAGAATATATCTCAAACAATGGAAGACCAAAACAAACATGTGATGTACAACAATGATGTTTTGAAACATGTATACAGTGGTACCTCAGTTTATAAACTTCATTTGTTTTACAATTTTGAGGAAGATGGCCAAGTTTGTATTTGTGTGGGGAAGATGGCCATGGTCGTGTTTGTCATCCAGTGCAGTTTGCAAACAGAAGCAAAATTTCAACAGATGCTATTGTTTGCAAAACAAATTGTTTGCAAACAGAAGCGTTAGTAAACTGAGGTTTTACTGTACATTGTAGAATGGCTCAGTCAAGCTAATTAACAACTTTATTCTCATTTTTTGTGGTAACAACACTTAAATTCTACTCTCTTACTGGTTTTCAAAGTATAGTATGTTGTTACTATAGTCTTCATGTTATAAAATAGATCTCTCGAATTTATTTCTCCTAATTAATTGAAATTTTATATCCTTTAACCAATATCTTCTCAAAGCCCACTACCCCAAAGCTCTGTAACCACCATTATTTCTGTGAGTTCAGTTTCTTTAGATTCCATGTTTAAGTGAGATCATGCAGTATTTGTCTTTTTGTGTGTGGCTTATTTCGCTTAACATATTCTCCTGGTTCATCCATGTTTAAAGCTGAATAATACTCTCCTCCCTCTGCTCCGTTATCTCAAACTTGCAATCCTCCTGCCTCAGCGTCAAAATTAGCTGGAGTTATAGGCATGCACAGTCATGCCCAGCTGTGTTGTGTTTTCTATATTAGTCATCATGGATGGACACTTAGGTTGATGCCATATCTTGGCTGTTGTGAACAATGCTGCAATGGACATGGGAGTGCAGAGATCTGTTTGAGATGCTGATCTCATTTCCTGTGAATATATATACAGTAATAGGATTACTATGTTACATGGTAGTCTAATTTTAATAGTTTGAGGACTCTCCATACTGGTTTCCATAATGACTGTACCAGTAGTGGCAAACGTACAGCAGGCATGCTATAGCTGGCTGTTAGTTATCACTGAACGCTCGAAAAGGTTCTCCATCACTGGGCTATACTAACACACATTTGCCCAAGTGTTCAAGAGTTTCCTTTGCTCCAGATCCTTGCCAATATTTGTTATGTTTCTTTTTTTATAATACCCATTTGTAACAGATGTGAAGTGAGATTGAGGTTTTGCGTTTCTGTGATGTTGAGTCTTTTTTTCCTTCTACCAGTTGATTAATACAATTCTTTATGTGTTCCCTGTGTATTGACTCTGTTACTGATCTTTTGAAGGAAGGCTTGAAATACTGATAGCCAGCACCAAAAAAGAAAATCACGTTTGTTTACACAAAGGTATATGTGTATATATTATTTTTTAAATCACATATTCCTAGTAAACATTTACTTTTACCTTTATTTTACCCTTAGGTAGTTTTGGAGAGCCCGTGGCCTACAAGCACTCGTAGTGGTATTTTCTTATGGACGAAGGTACGGAATGTGGTTCGTGGCTTGGCCCAATTTAGGCAGCCACTTAAAAAGACCACACAAAAGTCACAGGTCTCCTCAATATCAGGTAATGTAAATGACTGAAGAGATAGTTTATCTTTGAACTAAAGCTTTATAGGTATAGGAAGTTTTAATTATACAAAGTAAAAGACAAATGAAGCTCTGGTTGATACTCTCATAACTAAAATTATTTTAGTCCAAAATTATTTTTGTTATTACAATTTTTAGAAACTTAGAAAATGTTCTATAAGTGAACTGTGGGTCATACTTATTTATGTTCAGATTTTCAGTGCATGAGTTATTGAACTTTGTTGTCCTGTCTTTAGCTCCCCTGCAGCCTGCAAGTGGAAGTGACGGGGACACAGCAAGCCGTGGGAGCGTGGATAGTTCTAACGATGCTAACATTGCGGAGCACGCAGTCTTCGTCAGAGACTTAGTCAGGCTTGATTCCGTTGGTAATCACTCTAGCGCAGGTACTGAAATCTGGGCTTCACCAACTCCTCACTGTCTGTCACGTTAAATCTTTCTTTTTCATTTTCCAAAAAGTTTTATCCTCCCTGAGTTTGTGCAGTATGAAATACTTTTAAAGTAGGTATTAATAAGGGAAGAAATTATACTTTTATACCTTTTAAAATTTCAAATAGTATAAAATTAACTTGGAATACTGCTAGCATATCGCATATCGTGTTTCTCTGTATTTGTTCATCATTAATTTGTGAAAGTATATAATACAATCACTAATGAACTTCATCATTGGTGATACAACTCACAAATCCTGTTTTCATTAAATGAAAAATACATCTTAGGACTTTTGAGGTTATGAATATTGAGGGAATAAAATAAGTTCCTCAACATTAGAAAGAAAGTTTGCCATTACTTTAAAGGCCATCCTGTACATGTATTTTAAAATCTGAGAAGTTACTTGTACATACATAAGCATGGGCATACCTCTGTCCTCTGAAGTTAGAAATAAGTGTAATTAAAGTAGAACATTGGGCAGATACATGTGTGTTGCACATCCTTGTTTGTGTTGTTTCATTGTTGTTGTGGTTGTCGTTAGCATCTCAAGTCTTCCTTTAAAAAGAATTCTAATTCCTGTGCTTCATCTGAAGGACTCGTCTCAATGACTGAAGTTTCCTTTTCTCTGCTTTTTGTTGCTCTGCTTTTGCTCTGTGCTGTTTCTTGGTGCTGCATTTGTCCTTGGCTGTCATGGTGTGGGTGCAGACAGACTTTTCTGACATGAAGCTATGGAAACACGTGTGCATTAATTCTACCTTTGAATATTAACCACTTCAGGTAATTTCCTATTTACTAGGTTAAATTTGGCTGACATACAAGGGTGGGGGAAGATACTTTGTTGTATTTTAAATATTACTACAAATGGAAAACAGTTTTTAGTTACTTGACTGATAATCATACATAGTCTTTTTTTCTTTTTTCTAATGTTTATTTTTATTAATACATATTTGCAGTACATGATTATATTCATTGTGGAGATAGCACATCTTTATTCTTTCTTTATCATCTTCCCCTCTGCTTACTGTCCCCTCCCTCCATTTCTTAGTCCTCTTCCCCTTTGCAAAAGATCTGTCTCCCTGTCATAGGTAGTTTCTTATGAAAATACCTAATATTTTATGGTCAGTTTGTAGAACATATCTACCTTACTTGAAAATATGCCCTGCTATCATTCTTGGGTTGAGTTTGGTTAGTAATATCATTGCTTTACTTAATATTATGGGCACTAAAGAATTCATTGTTCTAGCTACTGGGGCGCTCACTACTTGGTAAAATTGTTCTGCTGAACTTCTGTGCTTCCCATAATAGGCATATGTATAAATCATTGACGTCAACATTAGGCTGTAAGTTTCAATCTTGTTTATAATTAACTTTTAAAATTTTCAGTCATACTTATAAATGGGATGTTTATGAGACTTTGATTTTAGCTACTTATTTTATTTTCCTTCAGTAATTTTTTCTAATATTTTAGAAGAAATGGGCTTGATGTATGAAAAGAAAAAAGAAGAAAGTAATTTTGTGGTTTAAAACCAGTTTACCAGGAATAATGATGATAATGTGAGACAAAACTCCTTTGTCTCTTACTCATTTTTTTTTTTTTTGGTAGGAAAAAATTTTTTTTTTCTAATTTTGAAGGTAGTAGAAATACAACAGACCAAGACAGAACAAAGCCAATTGAGACAGTGCAGTGAATTTGGTACAGAACTTGACAGCAGGTTACCGGGATAACAGTAATAGGTACCATAGTATATCTCATTGTCTTCACAATAGTTGTCTAGTCAATTAAGTAGCAAAATCAAATCAAAGGCAGAATATTATAAAATCAATCGAAAGAATATTTAATGGAGTAAAGCAATCAAAATGAAACAAAACTGAAAATAACACTTGCTTTCAAAGAGAAGATAGAGGAGACCCCCCATATTTGCTGTGTTGCATACAGTCATCCCGCCAAGAGATGCTCAGACCTCTGTCCCCAGTTGCTAACAGGAGTGGGGTGGGGGTGGGGGAGGGATGTTTGATTCCAAGCCCGAGTACCAGAAGGCTCAAGAGACACTACTGGGCCTCCTCCTGGCTCATATCAGTGGAAGGCGCTTACCAAGACGGCGGGCAAATTGCTTCTTTGTGCAGGTTGAGTAGGAAAATTTATTGGGAAATAGGAATAGTTCCTGAGAGATGGGAGGAGTCCCGAATGGATTGCCCTATTCCTCTGTATTTTTAAGCTTATCCCATTATAAAGGTAATCTGACCCTTTAAGAGGGAAGAGTCTCCCAGTAATTCCATGTAATTGACATAAGGATCCCAATCAGGAGTTGTAAAGAAACTTTGGATCTCTTTCTTACATATTTTAAGACCCTTCCCCCTAAAAGGGGGGTGTCTTGATATGTTGTGTTGAATTCAGTCTTTCTACTTCAGCCTCCCGAGGGGCTGGGATTAGTGGCACACACCACTGTATCCAGTTTTAGCAGTGTTTCTAATGACCGAGCCCAGATCTGGTACGTTACAGGGGTTACAGTCTCTAAAGGGCTTCCAGTGATAGATTAAGTTTTCCAGCACAGATGTTTAGATTGCTCATTTCACTAAGGATTATCTTACGGATTATCTTTCCATTTGCTTCTCAGTATTGAGTCAACCAGCTTATTTGAGAAATACCTAAATTTAATCAGCTTATTGTGCTCCTAGTCTGTTGTCCATTTCCTGAACTATGTATATAACTATACCATACTTTCTGAGACAGCCAATAAAAAAACAACTGAAGTTCATTATTCTAAATAGCAATATTTAGAGACATTTAATTTTTTTGTTACACGAGAAACCTGAAGTCTAGATGGCAGTGTAATAAGTTGTAGAAAGCAGAATGTATATTTTATGTGTCTTTCATTCGTAACTTTATTCATAGTTTTTTAAATTATAGAACTTTAAAGCTAAAATGAATTTTTCAGAAATCTTATTTTGAAATAATATCAAACATACAGGAAACCCACAAAAATAATTTAGAAAACTATTGTATATCTTTTATCTAGATTCACTGCATTTTTAGTTTTCTACATTTTCTTTATGATTATTATCCTGTATGCATGTACATTTATTTTTCCTAGATCATATGAACAGGTTACATTTTGCCTTTTATCCTCTTTAGTGTTTCAGTGATATTTTCTTTTAATGTGACTATAGTTTAGTAACTAAATTCATCAAAACATTGATATACATCATAATCTATAGTGTATATTCCATTTTTGTCAATTGTTTTAGTATTTTCTGTTCTACTTTAATCTCCACTAACTTTGGCACAGTCTTTGCCTGTATCTGTTATGATGTTGACCTTTTTGAACTGAATACATTTTTCTTTCTTTTTTTTTTTTTGGTACCAGGCATTGAACTAAGGGCCTTGCACTTGCCAGGCAGGCACGTATGCCTCTGAGCTGTCCCTGGCTGACCTTGACATTTTTGAAGAAGTTATTTTGTTTATTTTGTAGAATGTTGCTTAATTTGAAATTGTCTAATACATAGGTTAGGTTATGAATATATCTGCATACTACGTAAGTGATGTTTCCTTCCTAATTTATCACATCCTAGAGGCAAACATTACCTGTCTCTTAGTAATGTTAGTTTTGATCTCAGTATAATATGATTTCTCTGTATATTGTTAATATCTTATCCCTTGAAAATGATAAACTGTCTGCAAGGGGACACTGAGATCATGTGATAATAACCTCTTTATTATGCTCTTAAATTTAGTATCCATTGATGTTTGCCCTAACTAATCTTTATTCTGATGATTAAAAGTGATTTACTTTCACATTTAGAAGATGGCATTCTAATGTATGAAAGAATTTCCCTTCCCTATTTTTTCTAATTTGGTATCAGCATGAAATTATGGATTACTATTTTGCACTGTGAATCTGTAAACTAATACTGACCTTATTTGCCCCTTAAATTATCCCAGTGTTGGCCAGTAAGGACTTCTTTAAACTGGTTCCTGTGTCCTTTAGATAAGCTTATATGATGTTGGTGAACACCTCCTTTCTGGTATAGCAAACTATTCTTGGTTCAGTTTCGTACTTTCCCTGACTCACCCCTAGAATCAGCCATTTCTTCAAGGATCTTACATTTCCTTTAACAGGGAATAGATTTACTTACTTACTTACTTACTTACTTATATATTTATCTATTTATTTTTCACACTGGGTCTTGCTATGTAGTTCAGGCTGGCCTTAAACTCAATGTAGCCCAGGCTGATCTCAAACTCGGGGCAGTTCTGTTTTAGCCTCCCAACTGCTAGATTACAAGCATATGCCACCATGCCTAGCAAGAATAAATTTTAGAACTGGGTCTGGGTCTAAGTTGTATTCAGGGTGTTAACTTCTTGTAGATTTAATAAACAAAGCTGGGCTGTGTGTGTGTGTGTGTGTGTATGTGTGTGTGTGTACTCTGATTCCAAATCAAATTCACTAAGTTTCTTTTACCTTTTCTCAGTTGATTCACAAAATAAAAATCTGCTAGTTGTAGTAGCACATAGTTGTAATCCAAGGTACTCCGGATACTGAGGCAGGAGAATGGCAAGTTCAAGGCCATCCTAGGCATCTTAGCCCCTGACTCAAAATAGAAAATATAAAAAGGTTGGGACTGTAGTTCAGTGTGAAGCCCTGAAGCCCTAAGACCAATTTCCATTACTGGGAAAAAAAAAATCTGTCTTCCCCACCTAGTAAGAATAGGTCAAAAAATAAAAATATTGTCTACCAACAACACCACCACATTCACTCATTTGCTTAGTCTCACAATATAAGTAAAATAATTTCAAAATCGTCATACCCACCCGCCATGAGGAATAAATACTCACAAGTTTCGTGTGACTATTTCAGTGTTACATTATTCCATATGAAATACAGTTGGCTTCTTTTGCATTATTTTAGCTTCTTCTATATGGTTGATTAAACTTTTTGAATATGTAGAAATACATTATATCACCAAAAAAAAGCACAATAAAATCCTTAATGAAGTTTCTTGCCTATTTTTCCATCCTGTTTTCCTCCAGTCTTTGTAGGTAACCATTGTTATCATTTTCTAATTTACCATTCTTTTGTTTCCTTGTCTTTTTTTCTCTTTCATTGCCTTTTCTTTCTCACTGAATAGCTAGCAATCTGTAGATGTTGAAGAGTGTGTAAATTGTTACCTTTTGAAAACATCTTACCCAAATCTCTTTCGATTTATAGATAAGGAATTAAATGTGGAATCAAATGTGGAATGGTCTGTAGTCTTTGATGTCCTGTTTCTGATGATACTTGGCTTATCACTGCTCTTAAAATATTTATCTGTACCTGTGAACCCTATTGTATTCCTTTTCTTACATTTAATCATGTAGATCAGCGGACCTGTCTTGTTTTTTTTAGTCCCCTCTGCTGCACTCCTTTGATTGTTTTTTGAGACAGGCTCTCACTATGTAGTTCAGGCTTGCCATGAACTCACTGTGTAGCCCAGGCTGGCCTTGAACTCTTGGCGATCCTGCTGCCTCAGACTCCTGAGTGCTGGGATTACAAGTGTGTGCTACTATGCCTGGCTTGATCAGTGGGATTTTCTTTTGATTAAAGGAAATATTTATAAGTCTATATTTTTTTTAACAGGTGGCCAGTCTGACCAAGGATATGGATCTAAGGATGAACTTATAAAGGATGGAATTCATGTACCTGAAGAAGTAGCACAAGAATTGATAACTAAAACAAAAGTGGGAAAAGAAGGTTTTGTATTGATATTTGAATTCTATTTAGAAGAATATCTATAATAATTTAAAGTTTATCTTGATATTTGGTAGTTTTCAGAAATGTAAGATCTGTCTCATAAAATGTTTTGTGCTATTATTATGGTAGATTTCAATAGTCTCTGAGGTTTAGAATTTAACAGGCCTGTAGAGAATGTAGGTTGCTCTTAATTTTGGAGAAAAGTACAGTCCACTGAGGTATGCATTTGTCAAACCTCCATGGCTGCCAAGTGACAAACCCAGGACCAAACTTTTGAGTCATCAAACCTGTGTTTCCATTTTTATTTTAAAATGGTTTTTCACTAGAAACCCTTCAGATGGTTGAGTAGATGTTGTTCATTGATGGCTTAAAAATAGTATGTTATTTTCCTGTTTGGGGGGAATTCATTGAGGTATAAATTATTTATTATAATTATTTGGTAGAAATATGGAGAAACATTTTACTTTGTGGTAATATGATGTTCCTTTTATTCTCTTACACAAACTCCCATGTTCTCTCATGATGTTACTTATTCTATGCCTTAGAATTATATGGAAACAAGTCCCTCTTCTACTTTCTGAATGATGAGAAATTGAAGTGAAGGCCAGAAACTTAAGTGATTCACTCAACAACACTCAAGTTAGGATTATTGAATGCTAAAATAAAGTACTTATTTGAGTCAGTACTAGTGACACAGGAAATCAGTAATAAAATATTTACATGTTTACTTTCCACTTAGAAACAGATATACATATGCATAAAAGTCTATATATAGTTTCTCTTCAGTATTGTCAGAAATAGTTACAATATCCAAAAATTTTTTTCTAGAGCTGTGTGAAATCTTTGCTCTTACAGTGAACCATTCGCAGCCCAGTCTGGAGCCTCAGAGTCTCTCGGAACCTCCTTCGTGGGGCAGCAGCATTGTGAAAGTCCCATCTGGCATATTTGATGTCAACAACAGGAAAAGTAGTTTAGGTGAGTTTTTATATATTGGTTGTTAAATATTTAGAATATACATCTACGGATATACGTTTGTCTTTACTGACACTAAATTGTTAACTTAGCTATACTGAACATGCTGAAGGGCCAGAAATGTGTCTGAGTCCTATAAATGGGCCAAAGGAAAAGTTAGAATGTTGTTGAAAGGTACAGCTGGAGCCATGCACAGTAGAGCATACCCATAATCCCAGCCGCTTAGGAGCAGAAGTACTGCATGTTTGAGACTTGCATGGGCAAGTTAACAAATACCTGTCTTAAAATAAAATTTAAAAGATCTGGTGTTATAGCTCAAAGCTTCTTGTACCACCTTCTTCCCCTAAAAAAGTATCGTTGGCCCTTTGTGTGCACATCTGGCAAATCTTGGGTCAAATTTAGAAAAAAAATACATCAGTATTCAATATGTAAAGATTTATTTACATTGTTTTTGGTAATTTAAGTAGTCTAATATGATTAAAAGCATACAAGAACATATATGTTATATTGCAAATACTATGCCATGTTATATAAGGAACTTGAGCATTTGTAATTTAGTATTTACAGGGGCTCCTAGAGTCAATTTCCCATGGATTCCCTGTCCTAGTTAACTGGTTTCAGTTTGTTTAGTCTCATTGTAGGTAATGAGGGTACTGTAGGGCCACCTATATTCACCTATATTCAAAAAACAGGAATGATGTGATCAAGTTGTAGAAGGACATAGGATCAAATTCTGCATTTTGGCAGGAGAATTCCTATCCTAGAAAAGGAAGAGAAAGACTCACATCACTGTGCACAAAGATACTACCCCGCCCAAAGAGGGAGTCGCTCTTAAGACTACTGTAGGACTTTGTTTAATGAAACAGTACTCTCCCACAGTTAGACTCATGTTCTTTTATTTGCCATTGTTTTTCCTAGCACTATAGTGAGCATTAGTAGGCATTCAAGTATTTGTTGAAGAAATGAATATACATGAACAAAGATGTTTATCTACTGAAGATTTTAGAATTTTCCAAGTTTTTACTTTGGACTGGTAGTGCTTTAGCTACGATAGGTGTCTAATTTCCCCATAATTACAAATTTGCTTTGTGTAGAATAGATTTCTGGCAGATATTTATTTGGGGTTTTTTTGTTTGTTTGTTTTTGGTAATGCTTGGGATTAAATCCAGAGCCACACAGATGAAACTATTTGTTGAATTGGATGTATGAAAATTAAGGTAGAAGAGATTGTTTCATTCGAGGTCTGTTATTTAACTCAGAATGATTTTTTTAGTAACCTTTAAAATGTGAGAAATAAGAATAGACTTATGTTTATTAATAAACGTAATACATTTATTGAATGATGTAAATGAAACTATCATGATTTTTTAATAGGTACATATATACATAGGAGATAAAAGCAGATTTTACATTAAAATGTTATTTCTGGGAGGCAGAGTTCAATAGATTTCTTGAGTTTACTTGTTTTCTGTGTACCTTTTAAATTTTCTGAATTTTACTGTTTTTTGAGATAAGGTCTCACTATGTAGTACAGGCTGGCCTTGGACTGACAGTGAATCCTCCTGCCTCAGCCTCCTGAGTGCTGGGATTACAGGCATATGATGAATCTTGGTCTTCATATGTATCATTTTCACAATCAGAAAATAAACCTTTTAATATGTTACACTGGAAAATAGATTGATCTTTAATATTTACTATTTCTTTTAGGGAGCACATCCAATGTGCTATTTTCTACTCAAAATCCAATTGAAGATACAGTCTTTGATGAAGTTACTAATCTTAAGAAGAATAATGACAAAAGCGAGAAAAGACAAAAGCATTTTTCAGAGAGAAGTTGTAGTTTTAGTTCTGAAAGTCGAGCAGGAATGTTACTTAAGAAGAGCAGTTTGGATTTGAATTCAACTGAAGCAGCTGTCATGATGGGAGCAGATGCTAAGATTCTCACAGCAGCCCTGACCTGTCCTAAAACTTCTCCACCTCATATGGCAAGAACCCTTGGCTTTGAAAATGCTAGCTGCCCTCTAACTGATTCCAGGACTTGTGGGTCTGAAAGCACTGGGGATTCTGAGCGCAGCGCACCTGCTGTGCTGGAGATGCTGGAGGAAAGCCAGGAGCTCCTCGAGCCTGAGGCTGGTGCTCATGTAGCTGAGGCTGGTCTGACTGAGGCTCCGTGCGACAGTCTACAGAACGACAGCAGCAGCAGCCAGTCCAGAGACTTGAAACCAGGAGCCGAAGATCGGATGAGTAAGAGAAACAGTTTATACGGTGTTGCTAAAGCTGTTGAGAGGGAAGATGTTGAAACTGGCCTAGATCCTTTGTCTCTTTTAGCCACAGAATGTGTAAAAGAGAAAACTCCTGATTCTGAAGATAAGATGTTCTCTCCAGTTATTACACGTAATCTGGCTGATGAAATTGAAAGCTATATGAACCTAAAAAGTCCACTGGGCAGTAAATCTTCTAGTATGGAATTGCACGGAGAGGGAAACAGAGAATCTGGCAGTACTACTGCATTTATTCACCCTTTAGAGAGGAGATCCAGCCTACCATTAGATCATGGTCCCCCAGCAGAAGAAAATCCTGAAAGTGAAAACAGCTCCTCTGCAGTGTCTAGGTCCAAAACTTTTACTGCACGCTTCAAGCACCAAACTCCGCATCGAACATACAAAGATCGTTCAACTTCCTTATCAGCATTGATGCGTTCTTCACATGGCTCACTAGGTTCTGTAGTGAATTCTTTGTCAGGTCTAAAGCTGGATAATATCCTCTCGGGGCCCAAGATAGATGTCTTAAAATCCAGTATGAAACAGGCAGCAACAGTAGCCAGTAAGGTGTGGGTGGCTGTAGCGTCTGCCTACAACTACTCAGATGATGAGGTAAGAAATGGTACGTGTGGGGGTCACCTGTATGTTGTTGTGCCCTTACATGTATCCATAGAATTTAGAGATTTCTGGTAACTTCGGTTTTCATGTCTGTTAGTAATTGTTTTATATAGTTGGGTGTACTGGTATTTGTAGCATACATATTTGTGACTGGTATCTCTTCCTCTTGGTTTTTATTTTAAAACTTTATATCTATTTTGGTTTTTTTTGAGATGAACATGCATGAAAGGAAATTGATAATGTAGAAATAGAATATTAGGATTACTTTTAATTGCATAAATCATTCTAAAGTATTGTTTATTTCTTTGAAACTACCAATGACTAGTATTCAAATAATAATATAATAATGCCATGTTATATTTTATAGCACTTCAGTTTTTAAACAATTATTAGCTCTGTTATCTCCTTAGTATCTGCTATGACTCTTCAGCTTAATCCATAGATTTCATGCTACATTACAAAAGTCATTGTAAATAGAGTTCATCATTAGATCTTTTTATGAATATTATGGGAGTGTGAAATTTTTCTTTTTTTAAAAAATTTTTTTCTTGCTTTACAGGAAAATTAATTTTAATTCAGTATGAAATTGTGGATTTACAAAATTATAAATTTATAGAACTCTATAGTAGTAGAGTACTTTATTCTAAAAGAGAAGACAGATGTCTGTAAATGTTTGCTAGTAATGTATGTTCTAGGTACTAGTAATAAGCTATGTGTTTTTGTATATGACTAGTCAAAATATATATGTTTTAATTTTCATAACAGCCTTATTAAGTAGAATTATTTTTATCTTCATTTTATAGATGAGTTAGATTCAGAGAGGTTAATTTCCCAGGATAACACAACTAGTGAGTAGCAAAAGGTGAGATTTCAAATCATAGAGATTGGCTCTGGAGTCCATGGTTTTCACCTTAGAAGCAGTATCCTGAGGGGGAAGACATTAAAGGCCAAAAAGGGGTTCAGATCAAGGACTGTCTGGACAAAGCAAAGCGATAATACATTGAGCTTCAAAGGATGAAGTTGAATTTTTGAGTTAGTAAAAGCAATAAATTGGCAGAATGGAATATTTGAGATTAAGAGTCTCATGTTCTACCAACTAAGCTAGCTGGGCAACCTCCAAAATGGTAAATTTGAGAGAAAAGTGTAGGATTCTTTTTTGTTTGTACCAAGAATTGAGCTCAGAGCCTTGCGCTTGCCAGTCAGGTGTTGTGCCACTGAGCCATATCCTGGGCCCTGAGAAAATAGTGTAGAAGAAACATGGATGAGAGCTGAGTGTGGTGGTGCATACTTTTAATCACAGCACTCATATGAGGCTGAGGCAGGAGGATCACCTCAAGTTCGAGGCCAACCTGGGCTACATAGTGAGTTCAAGGCTGGTCTGAATTAC
Organism: Dolichotis patagonum; assembly: GCA_004027295.1. Lineage (NCBI taxonomy): Eukaryota > Metazoa > Chordata > Mammalia > Rodentia > Caviidae > Dolichotis > Dolichotis patagonum. The sequence continues at coordinate 23,794 of PVJX010004595.1, forward strand.
TTGTTGAGACCCTCTCGCCACAAAACAAAAAATGAATGGTTAAAACATTATACATTTTTGAGATAATAATAGTTTTAGATTGCTAAAGCTCTAAATAGAAAATAGAGACACATGAAAATGAATTGAACAAATATGATTTGTATTCTATTTGAAGGAAAACTATATAGGCAAAATATTACTTTAAGTACAATATTGAGTATTACGACAAACTACATTTGTGTGTGTGTGTGTGTGTGTGTATTTATGTGAATATGGATGTTGCTGGAAATCAAGAATTTTCCAGGGCCTTATGTGTGCAACTGGGCTGTATTGTAATCTCAACCCTGCATTTTATATTAAAAGAATTTACAAAAATCAATCTCAGAAACGCAAAATAACTTCAAAAGTATGTAACTTGGCATTATGATGAAGAAAAAGGTGAACCATTTATTTTTAAAACTTTATTTAGTAGTGTTAAAAAATACTTCTAAAAGTCATTTGGTCTAGGAATATGTGACAATGTAAATTCCAGGTAGTCATATATCTTATCTTTTTATTGTTATAGCCAGGCACTAGTAGCAATGCCTGGCAAAGGGTAAACAATATATACCTGACAAATACTTGCAACTGAATGAATGAAGTAAAAATTATGAGATGGTTTAATTCAAGGAAATAGGAATATTTGCCTGAAAGAATCATCAATTTAATTTATATAAGATATGAAGCATTTTGAATGTTTAACCAACAGGGGATTTATTAAATATATTACAATATGTCAGTAAAATGGAGTAGTTTACAGTAATTTAGTAATGTAAAAAAAATAAATTGAAGGTTTCAGGTTAAATTATATGAGAAGTGTATGTTAAAAACAATATGTAGCTGAGCGTGATGGCACATGCCCATAATCCTAGCACTCTGGAGATTGAGGCAGAAGCATCATTGTAAGTCTTGAGGCCAGCATGGGCTACATAGTGAATTAAAGGCCATACTGAGCTACATAGTAAGACCCTGTAGTCCCCCAACCAAGCCCCCCCAAAAGCAAAACCCCCAATATCCTAACTTGTAAAAGTTTGCTATATGATTATACATGCATATTTTAAAATGAGAATAGATCATGATTTTGATTGTACTCTTTGTTGATTTTGTTTTTCCTATCTATTTTTGATTAAAAAATCATCTAACATAGTTTTATATCAAAGAAGATACAAGTCTTTCCTTTTTAAAGAAAAATGAAACAAAAAAATGCATGTTAAAACATTTTCTATCTAAAGATTCAGTCACCCATAGTAATTAAGAACTAGTATTTGGAACCTTATTTTTTTCTTCTAATTTTGATGGAGTTATTATGAACAGTTGGATTCAGAGCTGATATTTTCAGAGCAACCATATTTGAACAGTCTCATCCATGTTTTTTAAATTATGTAATTAAAAGGTAGAGACGTTAAATAATTTCTATAAAGTTACTTGCCTAGTAAATGACAGAGAGCCAGAGCATAATCTGCTGTCTTCATCAGAATCCCTCCTCTGTTTCTTTGGAGCAATCCCTTTACTTAGTCATGTTGAACATTGAGCCCAGATCCAAAACTCGCTCGGCATGACCCAGGATTATCGTAACATCACTTCTTAAAAGTTCCAGAGTGTGGAAAGGATGTTTCATGAACAATGAGTTGAATTCATGATTTTTGAAAATTTAGGGGTGATTTGTTTTCAGATGTGTTTAATTCTGGAAAAAATAGAGTGAGTATAATCCCATGGAGAATGTATGTGAGATTTTACTCTTTTTAATTCAAGGAAGAAACGAGTAGAGATTACAGTTTTCCTGCTGGCCTAGAAGACCATATTTTGGGAGAGAACGTATCTCCTAACACAAGTATTTCAGGGTTGGTCTCCAGTGAACTGACCCAGAGCAACACAAGCCTTGGCAGTAGTAGCAGCAGTGGAGACATTGGAAAACTACAGTATTCAACAAGTATGAGAAAGGATTTTTCCTTCCACTCCCTTTCTCTCCCCTTCCCTCTGTGTCCCTCTCCTTATGCTTTAAATGACCATTACCCTCCACCCCTATATTCCCCATTTGTTGAGACGATGTTAGTTTTTTGTTTTCTCTTTCTTTTTGTGTGTGTGTGATAAAGTTTTTAATAGCCACATCTTTCTATTACTCTGATTTTATATGCTCTGCAAATAGTGGAGTCACTCATTGTTTTAGTTGTGTGTATTTGCGGGTTATATTATTAGTTTTCAGGTTTAGCATACATCAAAATCATTTAGGGAATTTGATTAAAATATATACAAGTATTTAAGTCATAGGCTAAAACTTTTAAGACTGAGTATGTGCGGTGGGGCCTTAGAAGTGTATATTTTTAACTATTTCTCTGAGTTGGATCAGTTTTGAACCACATTTTAAGTATTTCTGGGGTATATCACCGAAATTTCTTAGCTTCATTATTTTAAAAAACTATAATCTCTTTTTCCCTGACTTTTTAAATGAAAAATTCCAATTCTCCTGAAAAGTTGAAAGAATTGTGTAATGAACAATTCTGTATCTTCTACCTAGATTTAATTAACTGTTACTAAATTTATCTGTGTATACACATACATTTCTATGTTGAATTGTTTGAAAATAAACTGCAGATTGTGTTACTTCATAAATACTTTAACACATGTATCCAAAACCTAAGGACTTACTATGTTTACTCCTTTCTAGACGAAGTTCCATTTCCAAGAGGGCCAAAGGGGCAGGACTTCGAAAAATCTGAGCATGGTTCTTCTCAAAATACCAGCATGTCTAGCATCTGTCAGAATTGTGCAATGGAGGTAAAAGCTGTGTATGCTGCCCATTTTAAAGTGGCTATAAATTTATTTTCTTTAACAACAGCATTTTTAAAAATCCTATGAGATCTTTGTAGAAAGAATAATAAAACACCATTTTGTTGAATTATTTGACAGCTTATGTAAGTAAGGCCATGAACCAATTGATATCTTTGCCTATAGTATAACTGTCCCATATTTGGTCAGTAGAAGATTAAAAATTGTGTTTATCTGAAAAAAAAATGGGTTTGGTTTTGTTTTGTTGACAAAAGGTCTCAGTGTAGTTCAGGCTGGCCTTGAATTTACTATGCAATCCAGACTGGCCCTAAACTCAGAGTGATCCTTCTGCCTCAGCCTTCCAAGTAAGAGATGATAGGCATGCACCACCATGCCTGACCCAGAATGGCCTATTAGGATTTGGTTTCACCACAGAGATCTCAGTGTCCTTATTTTCCTATTCTTAGGTTTTGATGTCAAGTTGTTCACTGTGTAGCACTTGTGGAGCTCTGGTTTATGATGAAGAAATTATGGCTGGATGGACAGCAAATGATTCAAATTTGAACACAACTTGTCCATTTTGTAGAAGCAACTTCTTGCCTCTTCTCAATATAGAATTTAAAGATTTGAGAGGCTCTGCAAGGTTAGTATTATAAAAGCTCCTTTGAGAGGTAAGTGCCCTCCAATAGGCACAATTCCTAGGGTCCAAGTGAAACGTTAACAGTATGTTCTAGACATTCCTTTCTTCTCTCTGTCGTCTTGTGTTTGAGTAGAAAATGCTAGCAAATGACTTGACTTCCTTATGTTTGTCCTCTCCTCTCGGCTCCCTCCCCTCACTCGCCTCCCTGTGCAGTCAGGCTGTCCTTGAACTCCCATCCTGCCTGTGAGTGCTGGGCTCCGGGGAGCGCACCCCATGCCTAGCTGCTGTTCTCTTTTATTTAGTGTGTGATTATTTGTAGTAGTTATGTCTTGGAATGAAACTTTCATTATAGATAACTCAAAATTGTAACGTTAGACAAAGACCTTACTTCAAACATTCTGCCTTGTCGACCTCTTAATTATTGTTTCTACTTTTGTTACCACTGTCTGGTACAAAGAAGCGAGTGAATTTTAGGCAGTTGGAGACTGGCTGGTCTGTAATCAGCCATTAAGTAATTGAGAGTTTGGTAACTATATACCTGACCTAAGTAATTATACTTAATATTTTATTTATTTTATCGAACTAGTAAATCTTATACTATTGTCTACTGTTTTTTGTTTCTTTTTTCTGGGATTTAAACCCAGTGCTTTGCTCCCACATGCTAAACATACACCGAGCTACCTCAAGCTCCTTTAGTTGCTCAGAACAAAAACTGAAATAAAACTACAGTTGTAGAGATGTTTCTTTTCTATTTTTCCTTTTAGTTTTAGGCATGAAGCTTAGTCAAAACGTATTGTATAACTCCTGACATACTTAGTATCGTGGTGTGGGCAAAGGCCTGTTAGCCCCTCTTTCATTTATAGTCTTCCATTCCCACTGTTTCCTTTATTCAACAGAGACATCAGCTTAGCTTTGCAGTATTTATCCTTGAATATATATCTTTATAAAATATACAAGGTTTTAAAAACAAACATATATATAGTTTTTTGTATGATTGCATATTTTAATTTAATGGAATAATGCTGAAAATTTTTAATTTTTTTATTACTCAAAAATCTGGCTGAACTACTCTGTGTACAATTAATTTATTTTTCTCCTGCTTGAAGTGAATTTTATTTATCTATTTTATTTATCTGTTCCTAGTGCTGAACATTTCAGTTGCATCTAGTACTCTTATATGCATCCCCTTGGACTTTCAGTTTCTAGTCAAAAGTGAGATCACTGGCTTGTTTTTATACATCATTTCAGTTAATGCTGAAAGGGCGCTTCCCAAGACCTACTCTCCTAGCACTAGTACCCAAACATTTTCATTACTTTACACCTTACCAGCCATTGGTATTACTGCTTTTCCAGTGTTCGTATCATGATTGAGCATGAAGCGTGGAGTCATTGTTTCTGTTTGAATTTGTCTGAATACTGTTAGGTTTGTGTCTTTATTACTTATTATTCCAGCATTTTATGTGACTTACTTACATTCTTTGTCCACTTTGCTTTTGAACTGTTTTTTCATGTTGGTCTAAGTTGATTTTTTTTTCTTCTCTTTTTGAGACAGGGTGTTGCTATGCAGTTCAGGCTGCCTTGAGCTCACTTTGTAACCCAGGCTGGTCTCAAACTTGCAACGCTCCCCTACCTCAGCCTCCTGAGTGCTGGGATTATAGGTGTGCAGCTATATTGCCCAGCTAAATTGAATATTCTTGATATTAATTCCATGAAGAAAAACTGTTAGTTTTGATGTCATTATCCATTAATTTTCCACTTATGTAAGTTATGCTTTTGGAGCCCTGTTTTAAGTTACTTCCCATACACCAGGTATGTTGGTGCATACCTGTAATCCCAGGACTCAGGAGGCTAAGGCAAGAGAATCACTGTGAATTTGAGGCCAGCTTGGGCTACATAGTTCAAGGCCAGCCTGAACCACATAGTGAGACCCTGTCTTTAAAAACAAACAAACAAAAAAAAAAAACCAAAGTAGTTCCTATGACTAAACATGAAGGTTTTTCTCCCTGAGTGTTACATTTGTTGTTGGAGTTTGGTTTGTTGTGTTTTGCTTTGTTTTTGTAATGCTGGTAATCAAGCACAAGGCTTTGTTGGACATCTAGACTGACAACTCTTTGTATTTCACCTATGATATTTAGATGAATTATCTAAGCTCCACTTTTGTGTGGAGAAACCAACCCAGCTTTTATTTTTCTCCATACAAGCCAGTTACCCCATTGTCATCTGCTAAATAGCCTATCTTTTCTCCATTGATACCAAGTTGCCTTGTGTACTTCATTCTGATTCTACATTTTTCTGCTCTTTTTGTGCACAATGTTGTTTTTATTGCTTTATCTTTATGGATTTTCTTTCCTGCTTACAGTTACTTATTTTTTCTCATAAATGTTGAGAATTAGTTTGAGTTCACATACACATACACTACTCTGTAGAATTTTCATTAAGATTGCATAGGATTTATAGATTAATTTGGAAAAAATTTACCTTTTTTTAATATTACCTAAGTATGATATGTCTCTCCATATTTTTCAAATAGGTTGTTAGTAGAGTTTTAAATTATCTCCATGTGACCTGTATTTTTCATTGTTTTTTAAGCGGTTAGAAAGATCTTTTTAAGTATATTTTCTCATTAGATAAATAGAACATTATTGAATTTTTTTCCCCCTACTATGTCATTGTGAAAAATTTAACATCTGGAACAAAGTTAAAGACTGTTTCTGGGTGGTGGGGGCAAGGATGAAGCCAGGCCTTGTGCGCCCTCAGGGTGCTCTCTACCAGTGCCTGTGCTCCTGGCTAGTTTGGAGGTTTTTCTTTCTACAGTGAAAACTCTTATGTCCATCCCTGTATTTTCCAGTTTACATTTTACTATGCGATGTCACCTGTCCCTTCATCTTTTAGCAATTTACCTTATTTTTTATTAAACAGTAAGCTTGTTGCTTGCCTATAATCTCAGCACTAGAGAGGCTGGGAATGACACAAGAGACTAGACCGGGCTAGGGCTGTCTCCTGAGCTGTAGGCTACCTAGTGAGACCCTGCCTCAAAACAAACAGAGCAACAAAAAACAACAAAAGTAAGGGGAAGGTATTGTTCTCCCAAAGACCTCAGCGTATATATTATTAACTACAGCCAAATATTCTATGCAACAAAATGTACCATTAAATATACAATTTTGAAAAGTAAATGCATACATTTGTGCATTTTAAGCCCTTTTATTAGCCCCATAATCTCAGAAAATTCTCAGATATTCCTTGTGAAGGCCTACCCTAAAGTCTGTATCCAAAGGGAGATGAAAGAGAAGATGAAAATAAAATAATGAGTAGAGAAGAGCAGAAATAACTAAACAAACTAGAGATTTTCAATCAAGAGAAAAGAACATTATAAACAATTACAGGCTGACGTATTCTAACATGCTGCTGTTGCCCACCCCACCTTGCTTTCTTCTTTGCCCCCGTTTTTCCTTTTCTTTCCCAGTCCTTCCCAGTCCTTGCTCCCAAGCCCCTTCCCTTTCTTCTTTTCTTTCCTTTTTTTCCCTTTCTTCTCCTCTCGTCCCCTCTCCCCTCCCTTTCAACTTAAGGAATTAATAAAATATTTTGCCTTCCCCCTTCCTTTATTGCTTTCTTTAGTAGTTCTCAAGTACTGAAGTAGTAGTATACTGGACTACTTTAGCTCGATCCTTTGAAAATCTTAAAATAGGAGGAGAGAGGAATTGAGAGCAGAGGTGTATATATGTTTGAAACAGGCAGTAATTCCCTTTTGAGTGTTTTATTCATTAATGACTGCTTTACCATAAAATAATAATGACTTTTTTCCCTCTCTTGCTCCATGTTTAGCTTTTTCTTGAAACCAAGCAACTCTGGTGACAGTTTACAAAGTGCCAGCATTCCATTGGCAAATGAACCCTTGGAGCACAAACCTGTATGCAGTTCTGCAGAATCTGACTTGATCAACTTTATGGAATTCCCAAAACATAATGAGACTATAACTGAAGAGACAGGCTGTGCAGTTGAATCAAGGTACCATAAGATGCAGATAACTCTTTATAATAAATTAGGTACCCTTGTACAAATTTAAAAGTTCTTATAAAATTGACATGACTCCTGATGCATGGGTTTTGGCATTTAAGAAATTTCATCTTTACATTTTACTATCACGTAGTGTTTAAATAGCTAATGAATAAGTCTGATAAAAGGGATTAAATCAAATGAGCTACCACCCCAGTTTATTTTCAGTTTTTATTTTTGAGGGATTTCACAAATTTACTAGTTTGCTCAGGCTAAGCTTAAGTGGCTTGCCTTTGTCTCCCAGGGTACTGGGATTTTAAGCAAACCTGGCTTGATGAAACAGTTTTGAACTAAGATGTTTTACCACAGTGTTTTACAAACTCAACTCACCAGTAAAAAAACATTTTCCCCTTGGTGAAGTTGTTTCCAGTTTTCAGAGACATAGTCTCTTTGTGTAAAGTATACATTTTACTTCCCTGTGTTGGTTGAGTCATACATTTCTTGAAAGGCTGTATGATAAGCATTACTTTTGGCACTAAGAAAATAAATGAGACCTGGTATCTATCCTTAAGTGAGTAACAGGTTAGTAGAGATTAAACATTAGAGAATGTATTTGCATTAGCACTACTTCTGGATGATTTTAATAAAAATAATGTTTCACTAAAGCAGCGGAATGAGTACTTAGTCTTTTATTATACCATGTGTCCTCTTCCTATCCCTGATCAAGTTTATAGAAGTGTTAGAAAAATGGAATTCTTTCTTTTGGGGTGTGGAGTGGTGCTGGGGACACACTCAGGGCCTCACACTTCATTACTGAGCTGTACTCCCAGCCACAAATTTAATTACTAAAAGGTGGCGTCGGTTCATTTCAGGTGTCTGTAGTAGAGTCAAAATTCACCGTAAATAATACTGTCTACAGATTGTAACACAGAATTTCTTCTTCATTTTTGAAGTGACACAATAAAGAAAGCCAGTGGAGATGTCCAAACTGTGAAAATATCATCAGTGCCTAGCAGTTTATCAAAGCGAAATGTATCTTTGACTCGAAGTCACAGTGTTGGAGGTCCTTTGCAGAACATTGACTTCTCCCAGCGACCGTTTCATGGTACTTCAACGGTTAGTCTTCCTAACAGTCTGCAGGAAGTCATGGTATGTGACACTGTACTTGTACTGCCTGTGCCTGTGTATAGTTAATAGTGGTACTTAATTCTTCCCAGGTACACTCTTTTTAAGAACATGAAAAGTGATAAATGTTTTCCCGTAAACAAATTAACTTTTTAAGCTTTTTAACACAGAGGATATCAAACATGTGCAAAGATAAACAGAATTGTATAATGAGTCCCTTGACTCATCATCCAGCTTCAGGAGGTCTTGGTTTTTGGCCATAAATCTTCATTCACTTTCCCTTTGCTAGATTGTTTTGAAGGAAACGCCAAACAACTTATATTTTACTTGATAGTATCTCAGGGTATATTTTTGAGGATTTAAGGGAAAAAAATCACAGTGCCATTATTTTTAAAGTTCCAGTTGTCTCAAAAGTATCAGGTGTATATAGGAGTGGGCGTAGTTTGGGGCATTGAGATCAAATAAAGGCCATGCCTTGTACTCGTTGGTCAGGGTTTTTTAGTCTTTGTTGGAAGGGGGCGTCTTTTTATATCAATGAACTCTTCTAAACTCTTAAGTGAAATAAATTGGACACATGTATAGATACCATATTGTTTTCTGATGTGAAAAACTGAAAGTGTAAATAAGGACCAAAATGTATAAATAGCTATTGTGAAGTAGGAAGAAAATGTTTAAATGAGGAGGAGAACAAAGGGGAGGGTGGAAGGAAAGAAGAGAAAAGTAAAAATAAAAAGAAATGGAAACAAAACTTTTGTAAATGTGGTGGGGAGGAAGGGTTGAAAGGAGGATAGGGGAATGGAAAAAAAAGAATCAAGGTATATCATGTACAGATACAAATTCTATGATGAATGTGATCATTGTGTATATCTAAAATGCATCCAAAAAATCTGATTGAAAAAATAAATCAGTACTTTTTTTTCTCCCCTTATCTGTTGATAAAACTCAATCATTTCTCCTTCAGATATTCCAGGTTGGCAAAGTTCAGATTTGAGTGATTGTAATCTTATAAATTGGTATTTCTACCTAGAAGCTGAATCAGATCAGACTTAGGGTTTTGATTGGTTGTTTAGTTTTGTAAGATAATTGGATGAATGGTCACATGTTCTTCCCAGTGGAAGACATGAGCTGTCTTCATGATACTGATTAACTATTACTGTCCCGATGTCTAGATAAGTAACGCATTAGAAGCTGTAAGATGATGATAGTCTAATTCTGTCATTTCTTCTTGGTTACATGGAATATATCTATATAGAAAACCTTCCCAGTGTCTTGGTTTTGTTTTTTTGTTTGTTTGTCTGCGGTACAGGGGATTGAGCTCATAACTTTGAACTTGGCAGGCAGGTGCTTATGCTGCTGAGCTAAATCCCCAGCCCTTCCCAATGTCTTTTATTGGGTTTTCCAAAGGTCCAAATTATACAGTATTAGAAAGATAAGAAAAATGTTTGATTCTTTCTTCCATTTATCGATTTTTAAAACAAGAAGTGGAATCTCTGACATTCTCTAAGGTGATCTGTTAGTTTGGGGCATTAGGGTACTATTACGCATTTTTTAATTTAAACATTCTTGTTTAAATCCACTGCAGTTTCTGTCATTACTGATCTTTGTGTTATTCTATCTTTAGTCAGCTAGAAGCTTCCACCAAATTGGCTCATTAGTTTTTTTCACACAGATTTACTAATCTTTCTGCACTTTGTTTAAAGCTTCCTTGCTTTCTTACACAAGATGTTTCATACTCGTGTTATGTGTTTGTTTCCCCAGACCTACCTAAAATCAACCATTTCCTATAGAAACTGGGAGGTGGTACTTAAAGATCTTAGTCTGGACACTGGGTGTGTTCATTTGTTAATGAGCTGGTCATAAATTTACAAAGTCTGGGTTTTTTTTGTTTGTGTATTTGTTTTCATTACTTATTTCATCTGCATTGTGATACTGCTGTTTCTTTAGTTCCGTAAGTTTTTGTTGCAGTCAAATGCAAATCATTACATATAATTTTTAAAAGACTAAACATAGAATATCAACATTGAAAAATTGCTTCATATGTTAATAGTTGTGAAAATAAAGTTAGACAATTTTTGGTATCAAAAATATGTGGGGCCGGGAATTTAGCTCAATGGCATGAGCGCCAGCCTGGCAAACATGACGTCATGAGTTTGATCCCCAGAACCCCCCCAAAAAAATTATACACACACACACATATATATGAAAGAACTGTTTCATACTAAATATTGAAAATATGAGTCATATGTATAAGTTATACTTATCAGCATAACAGAAAAACTTTTACGGTATGTTGAAATGTGGATTATTTATTTTCTCTTGTAATTTAAGGGTAATAAAATGGCTTTCTTCTGTTTAAGGTTATTCATTAGGATATTGTGCTATTTCATCTTGCAGTAATTGATTTCAACAGGAGAGAGAAATAACTCATTGAAAAGTACTGTTAAGCATACAAAACTAAACAGATAATGTTTACTTCTTTTTGTATTTTTTTAAAGGACCCGTTAGGAAAGAGGCCCAATCCTTCTCCTGTCTCTGTACCTTACTTAAGTCCTCTTGTGCTTCGCAAAGAACTTGAATCATTACTAGAAAATGAAGGTGATCAGGTGATTCATTCATCCTCTTTCATCAATCAACATCCAATCATTTTCTGGAACCTTGTTTGGTATTTCAGACGTTTGGACCTTCCTAGTAACTTGCCAGGACTTATTCTCACATCTGAACATTGTAATGACGGTGTACAGGTAGGGTACCAACTTTTATACTTACAGTAGATTGGAATAGTTAGGATGAGGCTTCAAGCTACTGGGCATGTAATTTAACAGTAACTTCACAAGAACAGTGTTTATTTCTCTTTTATATTACATCTCTGTGATAATAGAGTGTCAGGGACTCTCTACACAGACATTCGTCCTTTTGTGTCTGTGTTTATGAACTCCATTTTATCCAAGTTCTGCTTTTGGTCTAGGATGGCTGACACTATCTTCAAAGTCTCAGAATCACATTTCAGTCAACAGGAGAAAAAGGGATGGGAAAGCGCGTGTTTTCCTCATATGCGGCTCCTGGAGCTGCACACGGCATTTCCACATGTATCCGTGTGGCCCGAACATGGTTTTATAGTCATATGTAGCTGAAAAGGGAACTAACTGAAAAGGGTAATTTTTGTTCTGTCATATTCTCACTGAAATCCCTATGACAACCTTATTTGAACCTTATCCATGTTTTTTTTAGCCATTATAATTAAAAGTTGAAGAAGTCAAGTGATTTCTGAAGGGCACATGCCTAAAAATTAATATCACAGTCCAGCTGCCTAACTCTTATAACTCCAACTGTACTTCCACTGGAATTTCTGTTTCCATTGCAAACAGTGGGCTCTGAATACCGTATTATTTTATCGTATGTATTATACTGAATAATTTCAGATACCAACTCACAAATACAACTGGGGCACAACACACTCTTAAAGTATTATAAACTGTAATTTGACTTATTTTGAGTAGAATAGCTGAAATAAAATTATTTGGAGGATAGTAGAAAATTATACTTTGACTTCTTATAATGATTGATGATTAACTTTTTATATGACTTCTGTGTCAGTTATCAAGTTGTCTTTCTAATCCTCAAAAGTCAGACCAAGAAACCTGTAAGTCAAGCCAGTCATAATGATTGCTATTTGGATGTTGAGGCAAGAGGATCATAGAGGACTGCCTGAGCAAGTTAATGATGCTGTGTATCTCAAATAAAACTTAGGGCTATCTGAGGCAGTAGGTTCAATTCCCAATAACACACACACACACACACACACACACACACACACAAAAGACACAAGGAATGAAGAGAGGGGGTGGGGAGAGGAGGAGGAGGAAGAAGAAATGAAACCTATGTCAGAAAATAAAAAGAACATTTATGATCAGGTATTAATAAAATTTCTAAATTTTTCAGAATTTTAGGTCCAGTTTTGAGAGAACACATCTGTTTTATATAGTTTGTTAAATGCATGGATAATTACCATGTTTGGCACACTAATATTTTCTATTGCTCTCTTGTAGCTTCCTCTGTCGTCTCTATCCCAGGACAGCAAACTTGTATATGTTCAGCTGTTATGGGATAATATCAACCTTCATCAGGAACCAGGAGAGCCTCTGTATGTCTCATGGAGGAATTTTAGTAAGTAAAAATAGAAGACATGGGGCTGGGGATTTAGCTCAGTGGCATAAGCGCCTGCCTTGCAAGCGCGCGGTTGTGAGTTTGATCCTCGGTACCGATTAAAACAAAAAAAGAAAGAAAAAATAGAAGACATGATTTAAAGAACTGAGACTCAGCCGGCATGGTGGCACTTGGCTGTAATCCCAGTGTGCTGGGAGGTGGAGGCAGGGTGCTTATAACCCTGACAATCAGGAATCTAGCCTGGGCAACCTGTCATCTTAGATAGGGAAAATTAGGAAGAGAGAGGGAAGGAGAGGTGAGGGAATGGGAGGCCAGGGAAAGATAGAGTAATCATGTGAGAGAGAAAGAAAGAAAGAAAAGAAAGAACAAACTTCGATGCAATTCAACAAGCCTTTCACAGTACTAGATAAGCAAGTTGTGGTTTGTGGTACAGTCCATTCCCATAAGTCATTCATTATCAAAAAAGGAGAATGAGTAGAAAAGAATGGAATTAAAAAGATGAGAAAAACATTGTTTTATTTTTAACTTTTTAATTCAAATTGGTTTATTACTGTACTGACCTACTCAACTGTGTCAGGGCTCAACTAAATTGAAGAATAACTTTTTTGTAAGTTTCTGTTTGGGTATTTTGAGGGTAAAATTTTTTAAAATGTATTTATTTACTTATTTTTTTTTTTTTTTGGTACTGGGAATCAAACTTATGGCCTTGTACATGCCAGGCAGGCACTGTGCCACTGAGCTACATCTCTGGCCAGGGGGTAAATTTTATACAGTGGAAGAGTAATATAGATGTGTTGGTATAGGATCATAATTTCGGTTAAGGTCTCAAAGATTCTGACTCTTTTTTTTTTTTTTTCTTCTTTGAGACAGGGTTTCACTATGCAGTTCATGCTCTCTTTGAACTAATTTTGTAGCCTAGGCTGGCTTCGAACTCATAGCAGTGCTTCTGTCTCAGCCTCCCAAGTGCTGGGATTGCAGATATGTGCCAGCATGCCCAGCTCTGGCTTCATTTTTAATCTTTTATATGTAGAAGATTATAAAATAAAAGGTTTAAAGAATCATTATCTGTGTATTCAGTAGGAACAATGGAACCCAGTAGAGAAGAGTGCAAATGGTATTACTAGGTAGTTGATGGAAAACAGTGCTCCAGTGGCTCACAAACTTCATAGTTTTTGAGGGCTGCCATAAGAGAATACCACAGGCTGGGCTGGATTAAACAGCAGATACTAATTTCTCACAGTCTTGTAGGCTGGAGTCCCAAGATCATCGGAGCAGGTGTTGTGGTTTTCCCTGAGCCCTTCCTCCTTGGTCCTCTAGCTGTGTTCTCACGTAGCCATTTCTCTATTTCTGTGCATAGCATTACACAGCTAGTGTCACTTTCTCTTAGAAGAACACTAGTGATTTTGGATTAGAGTCTCTTACTCTTAGGGCCTTATTTCACCTTATTTCTTTAAAGTCCCTATCTCTAGATGCAGTTACTTTAGTGGTTTGGGCTTTTACATAGGAATTTGCAGGTTTAGGGCCACAATATTTTTTGTTCTGTTCTGTTCTGTTCTTTTTTTTTTTTTTTTTTTTGAGACAGGGTCTTGCTATGCAGCTCAGGCTGCCCTTCAGCTCACTGTGTAGCCCAGGCAATCCTGCTGCCTCAGCCTCTTGAGTGCTGAGATTATAGGCACATGCTGCCACACCCAGCCCCAATTTTTTTTATAACATAAACATGAAAAGATGCTTAGTCACACATTGGTTTTTAGGGAAACATTAATTTTTTTAAGCTAAAAAAATGTAGCCAGGCATCATGTTGCATGCTTGTATGTAATTCCAGCACTTAGAAGGCAGGAGAATTTCTGGAAGTGCAAGTTTGAGACCAGTCTGGGCCACATGAGGATGTTAAGGCCAACCTGAACTGTATAGTGAGATCCTGTCTCAAAAAAAGGAAATTTATTTATTTGTTTTCCAAATCCATTTTATTTCAAGGAGAAAAGAAAAAAAACTAAAACAAAATTTCAAAATATGTCAATCAGGCAAAAAAGAAAATTTAAACTTACACTGAGCAAAAATTTTTAAAAATCAATATTGTTGAAGATGTAGGGGGAAGGACACTTTGATAGTACTGTGAAAAGTAAATGACATTTCTGAAGAACATTGTGGCAGCCATCCAAATTTGGTAGTATGTATGCTTTAACTGAGGAATTTCAGTAAGAAATACAATACAGAAGTAGTTAGTGCAAGAACATGTACTGCAGGATTATGTATAATCATGACAAACTTTAAATATTCATTAGAAATACAGAAAATTCACACTGTAATACTGGCAATCAATGAAGAGTCATTTGCACATAGGTGCCTCAAAGGTGAATGCCCATTTTCTTACTGAGTGGGAAAAATACAAGTTACACAATAGTATGTAATCTTTTCCCTTTGTTGTAGAAAATAAAAATACTTATCTCTGTGGTGTTTTTGTGTGATAACCAAGACCACTGCTGAGTGACTGATAGGCAGGTAGCACAGCGTGGAAGCATGGCTGCGGATGTATGTAGCTCAGTGTCCTCGGGTCCCGTGCTCAGGATTGCACAAAATCAGAACATATAAACATAAAAAGCAGTAAGAAATAGCTAGGAGATGGGGAAACTGAAACCTTCACATGCTGTCGATTAGAATATAAAATGGTGCACTTGCTTTGGAAAACAGCTTCATACGTCTCCAAGTGGTAAGAGTTATCCTATGTCCACACAAAAACTAATATACAGATGTTCTTGGTAGCATTTTTCATAATAGCTAAAAAATGAAAATAACCTAAACTTTCATCATTTGATGAATAAAGTATGTTACAGTTGTACAAATTTTAGTTAAGTAGCAAAAAGAATAGTGAAGTACTAATACATGTTACAACAGGGATAATCTTGAAAACATAGAAGTTAGTCACAAAAAAAGTATAGATATTATTTCATTTACATGAAATTTTTATAACAAGCAAATGTATAGAAGCAGAAAGATTGTGGTTGCCTATGGCTGAAAAGTTGAAGGGGTGTTTCAGTTTGGGGGTGGTGAAAATACTCTAAAATTAACTGTAGGCTGGGGATTTAATTCAGTGGCATAAGCACATGCCTGGCAAGTGCAAGGTCATGAGTTTGATCCCTGGTACAAAAAAAAAAAATTAACTATTTCCTGGAATTACCTATATTATTAGTAACTTTCTAGACCAAGGTATTTTTTAACTTCTGTATGTTTAATATTCATATATGATGAATTACACATTTAAAAACCATTGTAGTCAGGCCTGATGGTGCATGCCTGTAATAACAGCACTCAGGAGGCTGAGGCAGGTGGATTGCTGCAAGTTGTAAGTTCAAGGCCATTCTGGGCTACATAGTGAGACCTTGTCTTGAAAAAATAAAAGCAAAACTATTGCACACTTTCAGTGAGTGAGTTGTATGTTTTGAGAGTTACACTTCAGTAAAATGCTATTTTAAAAATTGAGTTAAAGAGAAAATAGTGGAGTTGCTTATTTGAGTTACGCTCTAAGGTCATAGCATAGCATGATAATCAGGTCTATTTAGGGGTCATCATTTGGTTAGAAGAGCTAAGATCAGAATCCGTAGCAGCCATTGTTTCTCCTTGACCTTTTGAGGGCTGTGCTGTTTCTTTGGATGGTCACAAAGTATTAGTAGTTTATTTTGGAGTTGTGGTATATGAAAAAGACATTATTTTGTAACAGGCTCAGAATGAAGCTGACTGAGGACTATTAGATAATAGTTCCAATTTATGCTAATATGGGTATAAGTAAAATTATATGGTTCCTGGAATTACCTATATTATTAGTAACTTTCTAGACCAAGATAGTTTTTAATTTCTGTATGTTTAATATGCATATATGATCCAGCACCACTCTACCATTGAAATGCTTTTGTGTGTGGTTCTGTTTTTGTAGGCCTTGCTATGTGCTTCAGGCTGGTTTTGAACTCTGTAGCCCAGGCTGGCCTCAAATTCATAGCAGTCCTCCTGCCACAGCATCCTAAATGCTGGGATTACAGGCATGCACCACCATGCCTGGCTTTAAAACAGTTTTATAGTCTCTGAAAGCTGCATAAACATGTTTTTAGTAGTTCTATAATTACTTTTCTTTTAATTAGGATTAAATAGCTATTTTAATAGAAAATAATAGAAACTTAAGGTAAATTTTCTCACATGAAGATGTTACAAATCGTATTGTACTTCATACATGATTTTAGAAGTTTAATTTACAAGTTTAAAAAGAAAAGAGAAAACAAAGTTATAAATTAGTCTAGGGATACTTAGCAATCCTTCTGTCTTCAGAGATTCAGGCTTCTTTTGTTATGTCCATTTTACCATCAGTAAAGCTTGCTTTATGGTCACAGACGGCTGCTGGAATACAGACTTTCACATCCCAGCCTCAGATAAAAAACTTTAAATTGGGAAGGGAAGAGGGACAGATCTCTCCTAATGGAAAAGGAGCAGGATGAGCCAGGCATGGTGGCACACACCTGTAATCCCAGCACTTAGCAGGCCAAGGCAGGAGGATCTCTGAGTTTGAGGCCAGTCTGAGTTACATAAGTGAGTTCAAGGCCAGCCTGAACTGCATTAATAAGATCCTGTCTCCAAACCAACCAACCAATCAGTAAAAATAAAACAAAACTAAAGGGAGCGGTAAAAATACTTTCTAGCTCTCACATTGTTACATAATTTAGTGAAAGAAGTGATGCTCAGCTGACAAAAAGAAAGTGACAACACTAGGGGGAAATTTCATTAATAATTGGGGAAAACTAATTTCTTATTTACTGTGTTTTAATTAGATCCTGAAAAGAAACTGTGTCTTCTGTCCGAGGAACAACAAGCAACGAGCACTTTAATAGAAACTATCAGGCAGAGTATTCAGCACAATGATGTTCTTAAACCCATTACTCTGCTTTCCCAACAAATGAAGCCAGACGTGAAAAGACAAAGGTAATAATCCAGCATTTTTACTTAGTGCCACTCAACTTCATGACATAAAAAATTTAGTTTTAGCTTGGCACACACTAGTAATCCCAGCTACTTGAGAACCTAAGGCAAGAGGATCGCAAGTTTGAGGCCAGTCTGGGCAGGATAGCAAGACCCTGCTGCAGAAAGGGGAAGGGATATAGTTCAGTGGTAGAGTACTTTACCTGTCTCGCAGGTGCTTCTGGTCCTGTACTCCTCCCACCGTGTTCTTGTTTAAATACAGTACTTCTCGTTGTAAAAGAAGTATATACTCCTTGTCAAAACAGTGATGAATTCTACTCTAATATGCATTTATAATTGAGCAAAAATACATAATAAAATATCTGCCTGGTAGGATAAATTTTAGGAAGAAAGTCTTAACAGCTAAAAGGTACTGTGTATTTTACAAACATTACTGCTGCTCTTCACTGGAAACCTTCTGTGACTTTATTAGCATTGGGTATTACTTACTAAGGTCATGTGATATCCACACATTTTTATCTTGTTGGACCTAAAATAATGTGGGATGCTAAGTATACTTAGGAAAGAGATAGAAGCAGAGAATTACAAAGGATGTGAAGCTGTCTGAATCCTTTCATTATTGTTTTCTAACATGTTTGGATCACTGCTCATCCCAGTTTCAGCATAAGTGAATTTTGCAGTAGAGGTTTCAGAAAGGAAGATACAGTCATTTCAAACATTACTAATATTTCCAGGGTCTCTTAAACTCTCCTCAAAAATGACATGTTAGAGACCAGCTAAATAGCTTCAGGCCCAGCACCTACCTGGAAAGCGTGAGGTCCTGAGTTTGATCCTGGTACCCCAAAAACATTGGAAATGTTATATTATGACCTCTGAAGCTTCTAATGAAAGCTAAATGAGATGTTACTAGAAACAGTATTACCTTCTAATGTTTTTCCAGTGAATCTGTTCCTTTCCTTTTTTTTTTTTTTAATTTGTTTTATTTTTTGAGACAGGGTCTTACTATGCAGTTCAGGCTAGCCTGAAGCCCACTTCGATCCTCTTGCCTCAGCCTCCAAGAGCTGCAGTTATAGGAGTCTTAACACTATACCTGTCCAAAATGTAAAATTTGAAAGAGACTTTCTGGGCGGGCATTGTAAAAATTAGTACACAGACTGCATTGTGCTCTTTACCCAGCTAAAATTATTATCACATATACCTCTAGTATAGTAGAAGGCCAGCATATTTATATGGTGTTAACTAACTGCAGAATTTAAATCTGCCTTCACCATTTTAAAAAAATCCTGCATTTGTGTATACGTATTTTTATGCTGCTAACCCATTAACTTTTAAAATACATTCGTTTTATAGGAGTTTGTACAGAGAAATCCTCTTCTTATCACTGGTGTCTCTTGGAAGAGAAAATATTGACATTGGTAAGTTAGTTAATGGACTAACAAAAGGAGTTTTTGGGGTTGGTTTGTTGGAGACAGGGTTTCCCTATGCAGTTCAGTCTGGCTTTTTTTTTTTTTTTTTTTTTTTTTTTTTTTTTTTTTTTTTTTTTGTATCAGGGATCAAACTCACGACTTCACATTTGCCAGGCAGATGCTTATGCTGCTGAACTAAATCCCCAGCCCCTAGGCTGGCTTTAAATTCACTTTGTAGCCCATGCTGGTTTTGAATTTATAGTGATCTGCTTAGAATTACAGGCATGCACCGCGCCACCACACCTGGCAGTTTTATTTTCTAAAGCTTTCTTTTTATTTAAATAGCTGGTATAGCCAGCCATTGTGGTACACTCCTATAATCCTAGCATTCAAGAGCTTGAGGCAAGAGGATTGCTCTAAGTTCAAGACGAGCCTGAACTACATAGTGAGTTGAGGCCCTGCCTGAACTTCATAGAGAAACCATGTCTCCAAACCAGGAAAACAAAAATGTATCTGCTGGGCTGGGAGTGTAGCCCAGTGGTAGGGCATTTAATTGTCATGCATGAGGCCCCAGGTTCAGGCCCCAAAACAAAAGGGTTTGGGAGGATTATAGCTGGTACGAGTAAATGCCTGCCTTTGAAGAGTTCCACCTTTTAAATATATATTGAAGCTGGGGATTTAGCTCAGCAGCATAAGCGCTTGCCTGGCAAGTGCAAGGTTGTTAGTTCGATCTCTAGTACCAAGAATGAAAGAACAAAAGAGAAAGGGAGGGAGGGAAGGAAAGAAGGAAGGCAGGCAGGCAGGCAGGAAGTATTTGAAATATATGGGCTGGGGATCTGGCTCAGGGATAGAGCTCTTGACTGTCAAGCATAAGGCCCTGGATTGGATCCCCAGCACCCTGGGGGGTTGGTGGGGAGGAAAAGTGAAATACACATATTTTGACTCAGTATCATTTTTAAATGTACTTTTTTTTCCTTATTAAATTACAACTACATTTTTAAAAATGTCTTTCAGAGGCTTTTGACAATGAATATGGAGTTGCATATAATAGTCTGTCTTCACAGATTCTTGAAAAGTTACAGGAAATTGATGCCCCACCAAGTACCAGTGCGGAGTGGTGTAGGAAATGTTTTGGAGCGCCTCTTATTTAAATAAGAAATTCATTAGAGTTTTGACAAACAGTGCTGGGGGAGTTGATCTGGAAACATTCAAGGTTTTTTCACAGTCCTAAGAATTGGTGAAAACTGAAATAATACTTGGGGACAATATACAGTGAATTAATTCATACTGAATCATCTCAAAATATAAAATGTCATTAAAATATCCTGAGGTTTATTGATGTTGCAGATTCTCAACTCCTGAACTGTTTCTCTGCCTCTTCTGAAAACTGTTTTTGGATTTCTCCATATTTGTAGTAGGTTGATAGAAATAATGAGAAACCATATTGATGCTTGTCATTTGTTTATATTTGAAGCTGTTGGCCTTGGGGATGGCAGAGCAAACTTGCCTACGCCCCCAAACAAATGAAATATCTTAATTATAAGAGCTATTATACGTGTGAGATTGTATAAATGTGAGGGCTTTGTAGGTATGTGTTTTCAGTGTATATTTATTAAAAGTCTTACGCTGCGTGTTGCAATAGTTTTGTGGTAGGGCTCTTATGACCTATCAATGACTACTACTAAAATCATCTGTAGTCATTAATCTCACAGTTATCTAAATATCATGACAACTGCCTTCCCCTGACTTTAAATTTAATATATACACCTTTTATATTATATGTTATCTTGCATTATATCTTGAATATCCAAGGACTTCCTTCCATCCTTTTCCAGTACTGTGTTAATTTGCGTTTAAAATTAAATGAGGCAAATAGTTAAAATGAAATAAACGTTATAATTTACACTTATTTGTAAGTTATGTTAAAAATGCTAATGTGTATATTGTCCTCAGTCCTTAAGTCTTTGGTCAGGTGTGTAAATTGTTGCAGTTGGTCACTTTTAAAAACCTGTGGGATAGCTGGGCATGGTGGTTCATGCCTGTAATCCCAGCACTTGGGAGGTTGAGGCAAGAGGGTTGCTAGGAGTTTGAGGCCAGTTTGAGCTACATAGTGAGTTCAAGCCAGCCTAAACTGCATAGTCAGACCTGTCTGAAAAAACAAAACAAAAACCTGTGGGATAAACTTGCACTGCACACAGAAGTTGTATTCATGTATAATATTTAATTTGTATGTTAATAAGTAAAAATGTGTATTTGTAAATACTGTTTTTTAGATTGAATCAAGTCTTAAAATTTTAAAGCTTACTTAGCTTGTTGCTGGTAGGTTTAAGAAAATCATGGGCTTATATGCCTCATTTTGACATTTATCATGCTTTTTGTTAAAACTGTCTACTCAAACAGTCAGTTTCCTTAATTCTCTGCATGGTTTAAAATGCAGATTGTTGAATATGTGCATTTATAGTAATTGGAAGATGCCGGTCTTGTTGCAAGTTATCCTCCTGTTGTAATGTCAGTCCTTTTTTCTTTGGGTAACTTCAAGAAATGCTCCAGTTCCCTTTTGCTTTTCAGGTCCTTCAGTTTACAGTATCAATTAAGATTTCTCATTTTATGAATCATTGGTATTTTAACCATGGAGATCTACAGTAGTGTACTCACAGTAAATCACAAAAGAATGTTGATACACAAGAGTTACTTCCATGTGGTACATGTTGCAACCTTTTAAAGATTATAGTTACTATGTCAGTCAGCATTTAAAGGATTAATCTGCTCTGTGCAATCTAGTCTGAATTTATTGTCAGAGTGCTAAGTGAAAAGACTTGTTAGAATTATATACAATCTCATCTTCAAAGTAGACCTTTTGCACTATATAAAGAATACGTATTTTTGCAATTTACAACTTAACACTTACTGACCCCAAATTTTGGAATACCTTGCATATAAAAAATTGAACTGAATAAAATGAATAATAATCTTTAATTTCCTGTGCTTGTCTCTGTTAAATTTTAAGGCTCTTGCAATCTGAACTTTTATGGTGGTTAGAATTCTATTACTGTTTTGCTGTTGGTCTTCATAAGTGGAACTAAATTGTTATTCATCAAAGTATTTTCTATTTACAAAAATATGTAATGAAGATTCTTTCTACATTTAAAAGCTAAATGCTCAGTCAACTTTTTAAGATGAGCTTTACATTTATCAAAGGTAGGAAAAGAACTGCCCTGCAGAGTGAGCCACTAAGAAATCAACTTTCTGACAGTGATTTTGTAACATGTTAAATGACTTTTAGCAGCCATAATCTTGGAAACCTTAGCCTGTTGCTGTGTGTATCTGTAGGAACTGAATGTATGTGGGGGTGTAGGGGATGTCAAGGCAGGGTTTTATAGTCTAGGCTGGCCTTGAACTTGTTATGTAAAGCCAGACTCACCTCAAACTTGTGATCCTCCTGCTTCAGCCTTCTGATACCGAGGTTCCAGTATTCACTCCATTTGGCAAAGGACTGATTTGTATTAAATCTCCTAAATGCTTCCTCCACCTTTATAAACAGCATAAAAAGTTTCAGGGGAAAAAACCCTACCTATCTAGTATATGGAACCCTACCAGGTATCTAGTATATGGAAAAGTTTAGAAGTCTCTAGAATGATGTAACACTCTTAAAAACGCTTCAATCCTGATTTAACTTGTAAAAAGTCTTTCAGGCCAAGGTTGTAGCCCAGTGATGAACACTTGCCTGGCATGTACAAGACCTCGCATCAGTGCTCAGCACTGCCACACACACATGCACACACAGAAATCTTTCACATTAGGTCAGATTTCAGCAAAATCTTACATGGATTTGGGGTTTGATACTGCCTCTAGCCGCATCTTATAGGTTAATCGTAGTGAACTACATAACTGATGACTTACAAAAATAAGTTAACAGGCTTCTATAATTTCTGGTATATGTTTTGAGTATTTTTGCAGTACATGTATCTCATCCTAACTAGAAATTCCCAATTCATAACTTAGTTAGATCTGCTTGTTTTTTCATGGTTGTATGCTTGAGAATCAATCAGTAAGGTATGTATGTTATGTGTACAGCTGAGGTACTGCTTAAATACAGAAATGGCACACACTTGCTTTGCAGTTATCCTGTTTTTAACATCACATCTTTTTTTCCTTCAGTAACTTCAAAAACTGCTCCAGTTCTCTTTTGCTTCTTAGGTCCTTCAGTTTGGAGTATCAATTAAGACTCATTTTATTAATCACCAGTATTTTGAAAATGGAGATAACCCATTATATTCACAGTATTAGCCTCACTTGAGAGCTTATAGTAAAACCCAGGACCCCATCTACTAAACTGATCTTTCTGCTAAACCTTCAAGAGATTCCTGTATATATTCTGGTTGTGAAATTTTAGGCTCGAGTTAAAACCTCTTGAAAATTATATTCATCTGGTAAAATGTGATAACCAAAATAAATTTTTAAAACAAGATACAACAGCGTTAATCCCTTTCATACATTTTTTTGCATGTGGGAGAGACCCTGGAATTGAGCTCTTGCACTTGGCCAGGCAGGTGCTTATGCTGCTGAGCCATGTCCTGGGCTCTTCCCCCTAGGCTTAAACCATATCATTTCTCTGAAGTATTTCTGGTTTTCCTAATCTTTGAGGTGATAAAGTACAGGGCCTGTTATTCAGTGCCATCCAACAGAAAGGCAGGCTTCTAAATGCATTATGGTGTATCCTGACCTACATCTGGCTCATGTTAATTTTGGCTCCTTCCCAGTGTGATCATGAAAGATAAACATTTTGAACTGATTCAGGACAGAACTTTGTAAAACCATAGCTTACTTGACAAACTGATTTTGAAGGGGGGAGGGTCTGCACTTTTCACTGATGGAAGTCTTGTGTGGACTAAAAGGAATATAGGGCCCAGTGCCTGCTGAGCAAATACTTTCGTTAACACCTCTAGCCCTTCTAAGTTTTGTAGTCAACTCCTTTAATTCACCAGTTACAATGCTAATACAGCCACATTATTTTGAAAGCTTTTGTGATTCATCATACAAATGGTTTTCCATTATCTTCAGCTCTGCAGAAAAACATAACATCCATCTTTGTGAGGACACTTTTCTATATTACACAGTATATTTTCCGTATTATTTGAACAGTTACCCTTAAACTTTACAACATTAAAAATGGTACTTTTATTTTCCCTAAATTTTTCCATGCCTTTCTGAAAAAAAGCAAGTGTTTTGTGACAAGAACCTTTTTCTGAAGGTGGGAATGGTGGTGCATAGCTATTATCTCAACACTGTGAGAGGCTCAGAGGCAGGAAGATCACACAGCTGGGAATGTAGGTCAGTGTGTAAAGCCTAGGTAAGCCTTTATCTATGATTCTTGTTTCCTTCTCTTCTCTAGTTATATCAATGAAAAGTCAATAAAGGAGAGTTGAGGTCTGATCTAATTTATTTGTTACTTAAGCATTTTATTTTTGACTAGACTCAGACTTAGAAGTAGAAGCTCTCAGAGAGGAAAGCCTACGTCTCTTGGCAATTTGTTCCTGACGTTTTTCTTTAGCTTCCTAAAAAAACAAAAGTACAAACCAAATCAGATTTTTTTCCAGTGAAAACCACAAATTAAAAGTCATTCTGTTTCACCGCCTCCCCACCTCAGACTTACCTTCATTCTCTTGGCCAGAAGCTTGGCGTATTCTGCAGCCTCTTCTTTGTTTTTCTTAGTGCGCTGCTTCTTCAGAGCAATTCGGCGGCGTTTGTGTTGGAGGACACGTGGAGTAACAAGACGCTGAATCTTGGGGGCTTTAGTCCTGGGTTTCTTACCTAAAAATTCAGATGATCCCGTCATTCCTCAAGAACCTCACTGGGATGACTGCATGCTCAGCATGCAGACCCTGGCTTCAATCCCCACATCTCACAGGCATAAAATCCACTCCTTATTGTTAAAGATGTTTAAAAGTTAGCAGCACCTATGAAAACTTACTAAAACAGTGGCATTATTTTTAAACATGCCATTCATTACCTCGTTACCTCCATCACCACCCATTCTATCATAGTGAGGTTTCCATATAGGCTTGAACCTATTTCCTATGACTGATCCTGTCAATTTGGGGAAATATCTAGATCACACATCTGTGACACTGACAGTTGTTTTCAGAGTACGAGGCACTGCCATGTATTTGCCTACTTCTATTTTCTGTAATACAAGCTTCCCAAAAGTAGGAGCTGAACTCTTTACACCATTACTTCAGCACTTGGCACATGACAGGTGTTCATATATTTGGAACGAAGACTAAAGTGCTCACAGTACATACTAAACAGTGATACTTCAGTTCACAGATGTTTCTGTTGCAAACAATTTCAATTTGGTTTGCAGAAAGCGTTCTGCAAAAATTTGCCTGTTAGCAAACTCCTTATCAGGTGACAAACACAACCACAACCATCTTCCTCACACAAACACAAATGCAGTCACCTCTTCCAAAACAGGAAAACAAAACACCAACTCAAATGTAGCAATCTTCCCCAATATAGTAAAACAAATTATATTAGTAAGCCAAGATACCACTGTACAGGTATAAGCCACAAGTCTTAAAAACTTAAACATGCTATCTATCGCATGCTACTTAACATAAATATTATACATTTCACTGATGTATCGTATCACTCTGCTATGGATCTTACTGGTGGTAAATGTCACAACCACTCCCTTTTATTTAAAATAGTTTCAGTCTCACAATTTTCTCTCTCTCCTTTCCTCTCTTATCACCCCTAAACCCCAAAGGAGTACCTTCTAAGTGCACACACAGTTACTAAAATCAAGCACCATTCCTTCTACCTTCTTTGTTTAAGGGCTTCCTGACAACATACTGGCGAACATCATCTTCTTTAGAGAGATTGAAAAGTTTGCGGATTCTGCTTGCTCTTTTGGGCCCCAGGCGCCGAGGTACAGTAGTATCAGTCAATCCAGGAATATCTTTCTCTCCTTAGAAGAGACAAATGTGAACAAAAGTATTTTAGTTCAGTAATTTCCTCTGTAACATTGAAATGATCATTTAAATGTACGTGTAATACACTGGTTAGTGCGCAAACACCATAAAGGAAAAAGCATCTGTAAGTCATCAACAAAAACTGAACTTTTAAGAACATAAACCTCACCTTTTTTTACAATAACCAAGTTGAGAACGCTCAAATTGGCATCCACAATGCAACCTCGGACAGATTTACGCTTTCTCTCTCCGGTTCTCCTCGGTCTGTAACAGGAATGCCCCTTGCTCAGTAGCAAGCGAACTCGGCCATGAGTCAAGACGCCCTGCTTCATGGGGAAACCTTGCTTGTCGTTCCCACCACTGATCCGGACCACATAACCCTGCATGAGTACACGAGGCCACATTTACTATTTCGATTCCAAACTTTATAGGACACTGAACTAATTCTTGGTGAAGCCATTTTGAGCTTACATTTCCAATTTCCTTTCATTCATTTTACACTTCAATGTTTTACTGGAGATGACAAATATTTAAGAAATCAAGTAATGAACAATCAAATACAGTTCTTTCTTGGCACTTAGAATCCCGTTAACATTATCAGGTCAGCTGTTCGCTATTTCCTGAAAGCATGTGGGAAGGGAAGTACTATACACTCATCACTTCCTAGCTTAACCCGTATAATCTCAGATGCTAGGAAGTAACATTCACAAGTGAATTACAAACAGTCAGAAAACAATTCCACGCTTACTCTTTCTCCCTACAATAGGCACAGTAATTCCGACAGTCAACTTTACCTTCCATTCTTCGCCTAGAGAGTCAGCAGCAACTTCTGTGGCCATACGCTTCTCATAGAAGGTACGAAGTTTACGTTCATCATCCACCTCAATGAGTTTCTGGCAGCCAGTGGCGGGGAAGGAGATGTTCAGCTAAGGATTAAGCGGAGGGTTAAAAACTCAAGATAAAATCAATCTAAAGAGTAAAGGGAGACCCAAACCTTATCGTTTAGGTAACTAAAAAAAGGTTCCTGTAATTACCAAACAGGCAATTGTAGAAACACCCACAACAGTTCCACTGGGAAAAAAAATCCTCTTACACAGAAAACGTGAGATACTGATTTTATTCCCTAGTAACTGCGTGTAGGCACTGCACTTACAGAGCACGTATTCCACACAGCCCTACAATCATTCACTGTCTCGGAGCAAGAAACCCAACTTAGGCAGTGAGGTTCAACAGACGCAAGACAAGCCTGCAGCAAACCGAGAACTAGGCCCGCGGCTGTCCCGGCTGGACTGCGGACGCCAGCTTGGTGATCCGGCACCGACGCGACTCCAGGCACAATCCTACGCCATCCGAGCTCCTAAGGACCTCTAGTCCCACGACTGCAAACCCGATCCTGCCTCAGATCATTTTCCACCTAAAACCACAATTTTGGAGGGCTACGACTGTAGCGTTCTGGGGCCCGATCCAAACTCCCCACACCTAGTCCAACACACTACAACTTCCTACCTTCATCTTGAAGCAACTGAACGCCCTCTAGGCGCCACGAAAAAGAGGCCGGATTTCCGCTTACCCCAGCTCACATAGCACTTTCAGTTCTCGCGAGAGTATCGGACGCTTGGGAAAGCGGAAGTGACGGACGAGAGCCGCACTTCCGGGGTGGGGTTAGGCGGTGGCTTCAGCTACAGTGACTACTTGTGTTTAGTGTCGGCAGTTTCGCCAGGGGACAAGTGTGGTGTGACTGAGTCTCAGTAGTGAAGGGAACGTTTTCACTGGGTGTTTTCTGAACTCCTTGTGTCTGGTACATAGCGAGCCCCTGCTCGGTCCTTGGCATTTTGAATGTGGTGGTTTTAAAGCAGGAAGACTTCCAAAGTTTGATTTCCTTCTCGGACTGTCCTTCAGTCAGGCTCTGCCGGAAGAATTGCAGCCCTGCTCTAGCCCCAGGGATGCGAGATAATCCGGAAAGCCTTGGCTTGCTTTTTCTTTAAAAATACCGGGCCACTGGGCGTGGTGCCGCATACCTGTAATCCCAGCTCTTGGGAGACAGGCAGGAGGATCGCGCAAGTTCGAGGCAAGCTTGGCTAATGGCAAGACCTTGTCTCTGAAATACTGGGTCCTCCGCTTGGTTTTGCCATGTCTTCTGTCTTACCACGGAATGACACCCTCAGTCACCCTCTCGCAAAGTCAGTAGGTACGCTTACGTTAGTTTCCAGACAAACATCAGGTGCCTACAAATGTCTCCCTGGTTTTTACCTCTAAGGTCTTTGGGAACTGAACCCAGGATGTCCATGCCAACTAATCAGCCCACACTATACCACTTGACTTTACGCCCAGCGTCTACAATCTTTTCAAAACGCAAAATTACAACGCTTTCCTGGAAATGCTTCATTTACTTAGCCACAGCAGTTAAATAATGTACAAACTACCTTAACCTCACAAACTTTACAGTCTCAAGCCCATCTATTGCCGTTATGTCTAATGCCACTCGGGTCTTTCAGATTAAATGTGGCCTCTTGTGAGAAGATTGAACAGCACTACCCTTATTCAACAGCATAGTTTTCTTTTGTAGTACATAATCATGATATATAAATAATTTGTGTATGGTCCCGGTACTATTTGTTAAGTTTGGTCAGGGCTCATGTCTTCCTTCTGGTGTGCTCAGGATGCAGCTGAGTGCACACAACACATAGTAAGCAAGTGCTCAGTAAGTGTTTGTTAAATGCTTACAACCCCAGCTCTAGTATTTATGGAAAAATAGTCTGGGAATCCCAGGGATTTATCTCTGAAGCCCACATTTTTGTCAGTATGTTTAAGGAAGTAACATTAATTGCTTATTAAGCATGTACTCCATATTTTGTCTTTTAAAAAAGAAAAAGAATGAAGGAAACTGTGAACTAGATGTGTTGATGGTGCCTGCAATTCCAGCTACTCAGGAGGCCAAAGCAGGAGAATCACAAGTATAGCCGTATCTCAAAATTTTGAAAAAAGAACTGAGAGTAGCTCAGTAGCAAGGTACTTGCCTTGCAAGTGTGAGGCCTTAGGTTCAATCCTCAGTAATGGAAAAATATGTATCCTAAATAACTAAGTAACTGCTAACCTCCAAGATTGTTATATAACATGTTGTGCTTCATTATCCACTCTTTAGGCCTGCTTCACATGTAAATTTTAAAGTTTCTACTGCATCCTGTGTAATCGTTGCATTAATGCATAAAACATTGATGAAATGCTTTTAATAATCTATATCTAATTTTTAATTTGCATTTCCCTGTTGGCCAGTAATGTTGAACTTTTACTTTATTTATTGACTATTTCCACTTTTGAGACGTGTGTATTCATTTCACTTTCCCACTTTTTTTTTTTTTTTTTTGGTACCCAGGATCAATCTCACGACCTCAACCTTGTCAGGCAGGTGCTTATGCCACTGAACTGAATCCCTGGCCCGTCTAACTTTTATTGTCGAGGTGAAGTTAACATGACAAAATCATTTTTAAATGAACAATGTAGTGGCATTCACTACATTCACAGTGTTGTGCAGCTCTTACCTCTAGTTCCAAAACATTTTCATTAGCGCAAAAGGCAGCCTGGAGCTCATTAAACATTTGCTTCCCATTCCTTATTTCCTCCAGCCTCTGCCAACTATCAGTCTGTGTTCTGTCTCTATGAATTTACCTATTCTGTGTATTTCCTGTAAATAGAATTGTAACTTTTTGTGTCTGGCTTCTGATGCTTTTAAGATTCCTCCATGTAGTGGCATGTATCAATACTGTACCCCTTTTTATTACTAAATAATATTACACTACATGTATAGGCTCCAATTTATCCTTTAATCCTTTGGTGGACATTGGGCTATTTTCATGTTGTGTCTACTGCAAATAGTGCAGCTATGTTTGAATACTTATTTTCAATAATTTTTGGTATATACTTAGAAGTGAACTTTTGGATCATATAATAATTCTGTTTCACATCTGGAGGAACTATAAAACCATATTCCACAGCATCTGAACCATTTCACATTCCTACCAACAACACATGAAGGCTCTAGTTTCTCTACATCCTAGCCAACACTTCATATTTTACATTGTTTGGGTTTTAAAAATTATAGCCATCCTACTGGAGTATGGTATGGTATATCATTATAATCTTGATTCACATTTTTCCAGTGACTAAAAATGCTAACATTTTTTTATGTCTTTGTTGGCTATTTATATATATTTTTTGGATGAGATCATACTACCTTAGGAAGAACCAATATAGTGAAAATAGCCATACTTCCAAAACTGTTATACAGATTTAATAAAATTCCAGTCAAATTTCTAATAGCATATCTCACAGAATTAGAGAAAAGAGTCCTAAAACTCATCTGAAACTAGAAGAGACCTAGAATAGCAAAGGCAGTCCTGGACAACAAAGACAAGGCAAGGGGCATCACAACTCTGACTTGAAATCATGCTATAAAGCTATTGTGATTAAAAACAGTGTGATACTATTTAAAAAATCCAATGATCAATGAAACAGATGCAGAAACAACTCCAGACACTCTTAGCAAACTTATCTTTGATAAAGGTGCCAAACATATTCACTGGTAGAAAGACAGCCTCTTTAATAAAGGGTGATGGAAAAACTGGCTCTGCACATGCTGAAGACCCATGGGCCCATATCTTTCATCATGTGCTAAACTAAATTCAGAATGGATCAAAGATATAAATATTAAGACAAACATGAAATCTGCTGGAAAATAAACTAGGTAAAACCCTCGAAGACTCTGGTATAGGCAAAGACTTTATAAATAACACCCTGATTGCACAGGACCTAACACAAAGAATCAACAACTGGGATCTCATCCCATTGAAAAGCTTTTGCACAGCAAGAGAAACCACCAACAGAGCAAAGAGACCCTCACAATGTGGGAGAAAATGTTTGCCAGCTGTACCTCAGACAAAGGATTACTATGGAGAACATTCAAAGATCAAAAAAATCAGTCCTCCCAGATTTAAAGATCAAATCCAAAAATGGGCACCTGAGATGAATACATACTTCTCAGATGAAGAAATGCAAACAGCAAATATGTATGTGAAAAAATGTTCAACATCACTGGTCATTCAAGAGATGCAAGTTAAAATAACACTGAGATTCCACCTCACCCCAGAAACAATGTCTGTTATCAAGAAATCAACCAATAATCAATGCTGGAGGGGCTATGGGGAAAAAGAAACACTTCTCCACTGTTGGTGGGAGTGTACCCACTGTGGAAATCAGTGTGGAGATTCCTCAAAAACCTAAGATTACAGGTCCTGTTTGATCCAGCTATTCCCCTTCTGGGTATCTTCCCGAAAGAATTAAGAACATTGTACCACAGCAATATATATGCACCCATGTTTATAGCAGCACAATTTGTAATAGGTAGATCTTGGAAACAACCTAAGTGCCCATGGACTGAGGAATGGATAAAAAAGATGTGGTATTTTTATATAATAAAGTACTACACAGTCATAAAAAAGCATAAACTTGAGACTTTTATAGGTAAATGGATGCAACTGGAGACCATACTGATAAGTGAAATAAATCAGACACATATGTGTAAACATGGTGTTGTCTCACTAGTATGAGAAGCTGCAAGGAGCAATATATTTATAAGTGTGTATGTATGTATGTGTATATATATAAAATATGCAATGCATATATCATTATTGCCCCCTAATTATTGTGCTTTGAAATTTTTACTATTCTCTTAAAAATAGATTTGAAAAGAAAAAAAGAAAATGTCAGTATATGCTCATCTATATATCTATATCTATATATCTATATATATTTAAAATTATGTATTGCTTCACATGTCATTTGATAGGGAGTAACAGCAATGACAGCCTAGTAATATTGAGCACACCCAGCACCCATATCTTGGTTTCTAAATAAGAGGTCCTAGGGCTGGGGATTTAGCTCAGCAGCACAGCACCTACCTGGCAAATGCAAGTTCCTGAGTTTGATTCCCAGTACAAAAAAAATAAAAATAAAAAAAGGTCTCAATGGTTGTGGGGTGGGAGAAAACTTCTTTAGATAATTTGGTTGGAGAACAAAATGAGTATTTGTGCCAGAAAGAAAGAAATGTATCAAAGACTAACAGATTTATGTCAGAGATGAAGGTAACCTGATGTTATAAGAAAAATCATCAGACAAACCCAGAAAGTAGGTTCTTTTATGGGAGAACTAACTTAAAATCTTAAAAAAATCAGTGTCATAAAATATAAAGAAAAAAGTGACAATTGTTCTAAATTAAAAGTATCTTAATGGATGTAATCAGTGAAAGGCATAAACTTTGATTAGCTCCTAGACTGTGTTAAGAATGAGGGAGGAAACTGTAAAAAGACATTTTAGGGACAGTTGGTAAAAATTAAAATGACTTTTAGAAGATATTACCAAAGTAATGTTAGTTTTTAAGTGTTATGGTTTATCTTTAGATGTCCCCCCAAAGCTTCACGTGATCATAGGTGGGGCTTTTGGGGTGACTGGATCATGGGTGTGTGACACTGAATTAGCCCACTGATGGGTTTATAGCTGGGTGTGATTTTGGAAGGTGCAGCCTGGGGGGAAGAGATGGGTTGCTTCGGATGTGGCCAGGAGTAGTATATACCCATCCCCGATGGTACTGCTCCCTGCCTCCAATGCCATGAACTGTTTCTGCTCCACTCTGCCCCTCTGCCACGCTGCCCTGCCTTGGAGTCAGCTGACTATGGACTGAAACCTCTACAAACTGGGAGTCGAAATAAACCTATCCTCCTTTGACTTTTGTCCTAGCAATGAGTAAATAATTAAAGCAAGATGAGATGATATTGAAGTTCTGTGGTGAAATACCTTTATTCTTAGGAGATGAATGATACATTATTCAAAGGTGAAATATAATGGTGTTTGCATTTTATTTTCAAATAGTTTAGATTAAAAAAAGTAATAAGTGTTCCCTCGATGTCTGTGGTGGGTTGGTTCTAGGAGCCTTTATAGATTCCCAAATTGTTGGACACAAAATTCCTTACATGAAATAGCCTCATATTTACATATAACCGACATATAACTCCCTGTGTACCCTAAATCATCTGTTGATTACTTACAATACCTAGTAAAATATAAATGGCATGTAAACAGTTGTTATACAGTTGCACTATAAGGAATAATGACCCAAAAAAGTAGGTCAGCCAGGCATAGTAATAGCACTTTTTTTTGGTACCAGGGACTGAACTCACAACATTGTGCTTACCAGGCAAGTGCCTGAGCCGCTGAGCTAAATCCCTGGCCCATAGCACATGCTTATAATCCCAGCTACTTTGAAAAAGTGAAAGAGGAAGGTCACAAATTTGAGGTCAACCTGGGCAGCATAGTGATAGTTTGTCTTAAACAAAAATGGGCTGGGGGTATACTCAATTGAGAGCACTTGCTGGATTCAGTCTCCAACACACACACACACACACACACACACACACACACACACGTGCGCGCACAGGGATGCCTACCTTCCGTACGGATGCAATCTCTTTTTCCCAGATATCCAAGGTAGTGAATCCAGGGGTGAGGAAGGCTGGCCACACATGGAAAGAAAGAGAAAGCAGCAGCAAACTGCAGATTTTCTGGTGTTCGCTGTATTACTGTTCCTGCTTTTTCTTGGTTCTGAGGTCTTGGAAATAAAAAGTCAACAAATAAAGGTTTAAGAAGTGAAGCAGGTGAAGGCCAGTAGACCTTGGGAATGGAGGGCAGGTGCAGTCCTGACCGGCAGCGTCCCAGCCCTGAGGTGAGCAGGGCCTTACGGAGGAGGCACCCTGGGGAGGCTGTGGTTCCAGCTTGGGTGCACTGAGGCTGGGGACCCGCAGGTGGAAAACGCGCCGTAGGCTGTGGGGCCCACAGGTTTGGAGGCCAAGTGTGGGCACAGCAAAAGAGGTGGCCGACACTGGTGTCTCGTGTTAGTTTGCAAAGGCTGCCATAACAATGCAGCACGGATTGGCTGGGTGAAACTGCAGTATTTTCTCACTTCTGGAGTCTGGAAGTCCAAGATCAAGATGTCAGCAGAGCTGGTTTCTTCTGAAGCCTCTCTTTTGACGTGTGGTTGTCGTCTCTCTGTCTTTTTCTTTATGATTCTTCTGTCTGTATATGTATTACTCTCCTTTAAAAAAAAGACACTAGTCATATTGGGTTAAGGCCTACCCTAATAATTTCATTTTACAGTTTACATTTTTTAAGACAAGGTCTCACTGTATAGTTCAGGCTGGTCTTGGGCTCACTAT
The DNA here is from genome assembly GCA_004027295.1 of Dolichotis patagonum. Taxonomy (NCBI): domain Eukaryota; kingdom Metazoa; phylum Chordata; class Mammalia; order Rodentia; family Caviidae; genus Dolichotis; species Dolichotis patagonum. The sequence continues at coordinate 58,103 of PVJX010004595.1, forward strand.
ACATCCCAGGCTGGTCTCAAACTCACAGTGATCCTTCTGCCTCAGCCTCCGAAGTGCTGGTATTACAGGTGTGTGCTACCACATCTGGCTAGTAACCTGACTAAACAGAACCTTTCCCTGTATTCAGTAATGTTATGTAACAGTGTTTCTAAAGGCAATAAATAAAAGCAAATGCTCCTCTTTAATTCATGTGCTTTGGGGAAGAGGGATATCCTTCAGAGTGAGGTAGTAATACAGAAAGAATGAGAAGTAGTTATGCATGAAATGAGTTTGGGTGTTTCAGTAAGGTGTCTCCTTTCTGGACCAACTTAAGGAAACAGGAAGAAAAAGAAAAGACCATTTTAGACACAAAAAAACTAAATTTCAAGGGGTATTTCTACTTGTAGGAAACTAATTTTAAAAGATGCCAAATTGTGTTTGGGAAAGGAAGTTTAACAAATGAAGCTAGGAAAACTACTTGGCATTATTTTTGTATCTGCAGCCAAGAATTACAATGAATTTCTCACCTGTGGGTCAGGGTCTAGGGGATATTTTTGTAGAGTTGTGGGAAATAAGAAATGAGATGCATTTATTAAAGATTTAGCAATGTTCAGGAAGAAGAGAGGATCACTAGAAAAGTGCAAGAATGAATCTTTCTTTTTTTTTTTCTTAAATTCAAGTCACTACCTCAGACCAGTCTTCTGCCCCATGTATTTCCATGTCTTTATAGCTGTGTGACTATGGACAACTCTTCTCTCCATGCCTCAGTTTCCCCATTTGCAACATGAAGCCAATACCTTCCTCATAAAACTCTTACCAGGCATCTCACACACACTTGACTGACACACATACACATACACAGACACAAAAGCTGAAAGATGTCAGTTTTTCGAGTTGATGTACAGATGTGATGCAATCCCTGTCAAAATCCCAGGAAGATTTTTTTTTGATAGATGTAGAAATGATTATTCTAAAGCTTATTTGAAAAGACAAAGAAACTAGAATAGCTAAAATTTTTTTTTAAAAGAATAAAAGGGGCTAGAAGTACAGCGCAGTGGTAGACAACACTTACAGAGGCCTAGGTTCAACCCCCGGGGCCCCCCTCAAAGTAATCTCAGCGCTTGGGAGGCTGAGGCAAGAGTCTTGCTTTGAGTTTGAGGCAGGCAGGAGCTCACAGTCATTTCAAGGCCAGCCTAACCACAAAGCAGCAATTTACCTAAAAAAAAAAAAAAAAAAAAGGAAGGACCAACCAGTAATAATCAAGATTGTGTGGCACTGATAGAGGGACGACAGACAGATACATAGGTCAATGGGTAAAAAATAGAGAACCCAAAAATAGGCAGGGGTATGTCCACCCGATGTTTCACAAAGTTGCAAAAGCAATTCAATGATGGAACATAAGCTTTCAGCAAGTGATGTGGTGCAACTGGGCAGCGGCCACAGGCAAATAAGTAGACCTTAACCTAAGCCTCACGTGTTATACAAAACTGAAATCACAATACATTGAAGATTCAAGTGCAAAATGTAAAACAAAATTTAAAAAAAACCCATGGAAGAAAATCACAAGGAATGCTAAGTTTTGATACCAAAAACATCAATCACAAAAGGAAAAATTGATACATTGAACCTCATCAAAATTAACAATTTTTTGTGCTAATATTGGTAGGATAATTAAATGCTTATATATTGGACTCTGAGTTATTTATCTATTGTCATTTTGAAACAAGGTCTCACTCTACAGCTCAGACCTTGAGCTCACTTTGTAGCCCAAACTTGAACTTGCAGTGATTCTCCTGCCTCAGCCTTCCAAGTGCTGGGATTACAGGTTTGTGCCACAACATCTGACTTTCTGAGTAACTAATTTAAAGATAACAATACACAATGCCTTAAACATTGTTACCCTCCTATTACCTTGTTTAGAAATTTTTTTTTCTCTCTGTAAAATTTGAAAAAAGGAAACCCACTTGAGACCCCCTCCTGTCTCAAAGGAGCTATTCTTATTACCTAGTCCCCCATTCTTAATCCCCATTCCTTTTCTCCAAGAAATTTTCCCACTCCTAAAAATTTTTTAAAAATAAATTAACAACTTTTATTCTGAAAAGACCTGTTTGGTGATTTAGCTCAGCAGCATAAGCACTTGCCTGGATTTCTGGTATCAAAACAAACAAACAAAAACCCCACAAAGACAAGCTATAGCAAATACAAGCTATAGAGTGGAAAAATATTTGCAAAGCATAAATCCAACAAAAGACTAGTATCTAAAAATACATGATAATAGAGGAATGAGGGGAAAATCAAGTTATATCATATACAGATACTAATTCCCTGTAATGAATGTGGTCATCTAAACTGTACCAATAAACTTAATAAATAATACTAATAATCATACGAACACCAACAATAAAATAAAAAATACAAAGAGCTCATAGCATACTCTGCTGGTGCACACCCCAAATCCCAGCACTCGGGAGGCTGAGGCTAGAAGATTGCATAGTTTGACCCCAACCTGGGCAACTTAGTGATTAGCAAGACCCTGTTTCAGAAATTTTAAAAATGAAATAAAATAAAGAGCTGGGAATATTGTTCAGTTAAAAACCCTAGTTTCAGTCCCTAGTACCACAAAACAAAATCAGAAACAGCAAAGCAAGAGGATTATATATATATAATGCTTTTTCTATGCTTCCCAGGCTGCTCTCAAACTCGTAGACCACCTGCCTCAGACTTTCAGGTGCTGGGATTACAGTTGTATGCCACCTTGCCCACCAAGAAGAGAATTACTTACATATTTAAATTGTTGAAAGTAGGGCTGGGGATTTAACTCAGCAGTGTAAGCATCTGCCTGGCAAGTGCGAGGTTGTGAGTTTGCTCCCCAGTACCAAATAAATAAATAAATTGTTGAAAGAAAAACTTAGCAACTTAAGAGCTCTGTATCTGGAAAAGTTATCCTTCAAAAGTTAAGAAGCAATATGCACTTCTGGGGCATGCGAGAACTGAGGAAATTTGTAATCAGTGCACCTGTCTTGCAAGAAATTTTAAAGGAAGTTACTGAGAAAGAAAGGAAATTATATAGGTCAGGTACTCATTGCCACATAAAGAAAGAAGGAGCAGTTGGGTGTGTGACACATGCTTGTAGTCTCAGCTACTTCTTCAGGCAAGAGTTCAAAGCAATATAGTGGGCAGGAAAGAAAGAAAGAAAGAAAGAAAGAAAGAAAGAAAGAAAGAAAGAAAGAAAGAAAGAAAGAAAGAAAGAAAGAAGAAAGAAAGAAAGAAAGAAAGAAAAAAGGAGTAATACAGAAATAACAAATGAAGGCAAAATCAAGAAATTCAAATGGAACATGAGTAAAAGTTGTAAAGAGACATTAAGAAGATATGCAGAAAACCAAGAAGCACATGAACAGATACTCAACACCATTAGCAACTGGGAAATAAATATTAAAATCGAATAAGATGTTACTATAGAACTGTCAGAGTGGCCAAAATAAAAAAGCGACAACACCTGAAGTAGGGGAGAATGTAGATGTAAACTGATTCATTTGTGGATAGTGGAAATAGAAAACAGAATGTTTGCTCTGGAAACTTTGGGCATGGAGTTACCATGTGACTCAGCAACTGCACACCTCGGCATCTGTAGCTGTCAGCTTTTGCACTGCTGGGCATAATACCTAACACCCATAGTTTAAAGGAGGAAAAGTTTAACTAGGTTTATACTTGCAGGAATTCAGTCCATGATCAGCTGGCTCCAAGGCAGAAACATCATAGCGGCTGGTGTGGTGAGCAAAGCTTAGTTCACGGTGGCAGGGAGAGTGCTGGAGAGAAACGGGAGAGGAACCATATATAGTACTGGAGGTCAAACCTCCATGACCCAACTTGACATACCCAGGACCAGCTTTAGTAATCTCCTAGGTGTTTCTTGACCCAATGAAGTTATACTAGGATTAAAGGTCACAATATTTTTCCTTGAAAAATGATAATTTACATTTATACAAAAGCCTGTTTATGACTAGTGATGTCATGTTTATTTGTAACAGTCAAACTGAGAAAAAAAGCCCAGCTATCCCTCAATGGGCAAATGGTTAAACAAGCTGTGGTACCACTCTACCAGAGAATATTGTTAAGTAACGAAAAAGAAACACCTATCAATATATGCAATGATCTGGATAAACGCCCAGAGAATTTCACTTCACATTTATTCTGGAATTCCAGAGAATTAGTGAAAAAAAAGTCAAAATTGTTTGTTTGTTTTAAAACACGGTCTCACTCTGTAGTCCAGGCTGACCTTGAACTCACTATGTAGCCTCGATTGGCCTCCAAGTCCTGAGTGCTGGGATTACAGGCAGGTACCACCATGCCCAGCAAAAAATCCACAGCTTAAAGCTTAAATTTTATATGACTCTGTTAATATAACACTTTAAATGACAAAATTATAGACATCCTGATTGTGCAAACGGTCTGACTCCTTTGGAAGAGCTAGGACTCTACCTAGAGACTAGGGAAAGGTCCTTCTGGGCTGGTGAGCTCAGGTAATGTTCTAACAGTGTTTGGCCACTGCGGTTCCAGTGGGTTTTTCCAAAAGTGGTAGCTGTGAGTGGAATTAATCTGGCTGAACACATCATCCAATAACAGCTCACACAGAACCTGGCAGCACCACCAGGAGCTGTGGCTCAGGGACCGCAGAGGCCCATGTATGTCTTGTTCCTACTTGACTGGCTAGAAACATGGGTGCTTTGGAATCCATGATTGTTCTGCAGTTAGTTTGTGTATGTAAGGAAATAACTAAGTTATTCTTTAAATCTTGCCAAAAGCCCATTGAAAATGCTAGTCCTAAAATACACTAGTACCTTTTCAGTATGGGGAGAAATCTAAAACCTTGTAATATCATCAAATATTTCTTTGATGAAATCAAAGATTTGATGAGAATCATCAAATACTTCTAGGATGAAATTTCTTCAAGCTTTCACATGTCAGAGGGGAGTCAAGGATGCCCTAACAACAGTATCATTTTCCACTGGGCTGCTGTACTAATGAAAAAAAAAAAGCTCTTTGTTTCTTCTTAGTGAAGTTTCTAGTCTGAAACTTTCCTGTCAATGATTGTATCCACTTGACTATAGTAACTATCATTCATTGCCAAGGCATGATGACTATAGAATTTAGGACAAAAGGGTGACCTTCTCACTGGTCCTTTCCATTGTCTTCAAGACCTTGATCTCATACTGTACTTGTATCTCTCATTTTCAGTAGACAATATTTTCTCCCACTTCCTGTCAAAAGTATGAACTACTTTATCTGTCTTCCTCAAAATATGTCCGGGGGTTCATATATATGTCCCACATTCCCCTCTTTCTAGGAATAGAGTTCTTTTAGAATACCTCAGAGCACAACAATAGGTCCCACAACACATCCCTTACTTTTCTACTGTAAATTTTTACTTTAGCGTAATAGTAGTCAGTTTTGTGACTCAGTACCTTTCCCTGAGTAATACAGGAACTAATCTTTGTGTTTACCCACCTGGTATGATGTAAAGGAAGGTGTGTGCACTTGTGTGAAAGTGTCAAACAGGATTTATACCCACATGACGCACTGTGGAAATTTTGCATATGTTTACCTGAGTATCACAGAGGATATAATACACCTATATTACTCTAGGATTTAGTTTTTAAAAAGTTTTCTTTTGATTTGTGATAAAACTATCCCAATTCAGTAAATGGCACATGAAAAACCAGATTTGTAACTTTTGCAGAAGGTCAAAAGTGAATCATCAGATTACTCACGCATGGACGATGAAGATGATCCACTGTGGTAAAATACGTATTAAAGACTGGTGTGGGTATGTGATGATGATAATGATGATGATGACTTTGACATTGACTATGTGAACCAAAGTTCCTGTGACAGGAAATGGAACAAGAATCAAGTGACACAGTTGGGCATGGTGGCATACTCCTGTAATCCTAGCACTTAGAAGGCTGAAGCAGGAGGATTGTTGCAAGTTTGAGACCAGCGTGGGCTACAAAATGAGCCCAAGTCCAGTATGAACTGTGTAGGGAGACCCTGACTCAAAAAGACAAAACAAACAAACAAACAAACAAAAAACCCACCTGATACAGACCCTGGAAATGCAGACTCCCTTGACTCAAATGAGGAGGAAAACAACAATGTAAGTACATATTTGACTAGTTGAAATATTGCAAAATGTTTACACAACCAAATAGAACAATAGAACTAGGTCCAAAAATATAGTGAAGGTCTTGGCAGGGGTGAAACATATTGGACAGAATGCCAGCACTGCCTTCAATGTTGGCAATTGTAAGATACAAAATGCTGCGAGATGTGGCAAAATACACAAAGGCTGAGATACCAGTAAAATGTTCTGTATGCACCAATGAGCCATATTAAAAATGTATTTATTATTGACACCTCACTAGCTCCACTAAAAGCATTCATAGGTCTGCTGTACTTAACAGGAATTTCTCACGGTAACTGCAGGAATATAAAAGACTTATGAAAGAGTGATGGGTCAAAATATGGCATAAAAATATATGCCCGTATAGATTAAAACACTAATTATGGTTTCAATTTACATATTTATTTTGGGACTCAGCCGTCACATCCTGACTCATATAGTAATAAACCAAATGACGTTGTGAACAGACATATTGAGTCCATCTCCCAAACTAATCAGAATGTGACATTAAACAATTGTTTTGCCAGTTTCCAAATGATGCTACATTTGCTAACGGAGCACAAGTTGAGCAGTGTAGGGACTGTATGCAGGAACAAAGCAGAAATCCCAAATGAAATGCTGCAATTTCAAAATAGAGAATTATACAGCACAATTTTTGGATTTCAGAGAGATTTACATTGACTTTGTATATGGCAAAGAAAAACAAACTGGTACTGCTGATGTCAACACTGCACCATGATGGAAATATTGATAGGGAAACCTCAACAAAACAGAAGCTTGAGATGGAAACTTTCTAGATGTTGTTGATGAGCTATGCAGCAACTATGGTGTCACTTGAAACAAAGCATTGGCCAATGGCTGTGATTTACTTGATCCTAAACATATGTGGCATAAATACTTTACAAAGAAAATAACAAGTGCAAAATACCATAGGGAAATTTTTTTAGAGGATTGTGACTGGAACTCATAAGAGATCATTTATAGAGGAAAATAAAAATGTTTCTGCTCAGGGAACTACACAAAAAGTTGAACCCCACTGGTGAACTGACAGGTGAACAGACAGGCACAGCACCCCAAAGACCTAGTATGACAACATGTCAGCTGTTCCCCACAAGAAAGGAAGAGGAAAAAAATTCGCTTTCAGTGTATGGAATTGCAGTTTTGATTTGTGAAGGCTGCCTGGGGTGTGATAATTGAAGCAAGGATTATTTTGTTGTAGAGTTCTATTGGTATTTTCATTGTAGTTCATGTAGGTTTTTATTTCTGATAAAAATATCTCTTAGGTTTTTTTCAAATCTTTCTTTTCTTTTTTTTTCTTTTGGTGCTGGGGATCAAACTCACGACCTTGTGTTTACTAGGCAGGCTCGTATGCCACTAAGCTACATACCTGGCCCCTCTCTTAGTTTTTTTAAAGCAAGTGAACAGCAGATGAAAATGTTGATGCCTACTCTAAGCACTCATTGCATATTTTATTGATATCTTATTTCCTTGTTAAGTACACATCATATAACATAGTAAGAAGCTCCTGACAAAACTGGAAGAGAAGGGGCCAGTGATACAGCTCATCGGCACAGCACCTGCCTGGCAAATGCAAGCTCTGAGTTCAATTTCCAGGACCTGCAACCAAAAGAAAAAAGCTAGAGAAGAGGTGGCAAGAATGGCCTGCCACATAGGAAAGGAAATCCAAGCCCATGTGGTGTCAGTGTGAGCAAGACATGTGCATGGAACCTGCAGTTGGCAAGTGTGAAGACTGCCTTGGGGGTGACAGGAGAAGCAGAGATTTCTGTGTAGCCTTTTGCTTGTGTTTGTATTGTAGCTCACATAATTCTTATTTCTGCTGTTACCTCTTAGGTTTTGTGAGCAAGCATACAGCTGATGTGAAAATGTTGATGTCTATGCCAAGCGCTCATTACGCCATTATTTCATTTTATCAAGATCTTATTTTTCTTAGTATTTAGCTGTGATAATTAAAGATATTTTTTAGAATGCTATTGGCATTTTCATTGTAGTTCACACAGGAATTTATTTCTGGCATTATCTTTATGTTTTGTAAGCAAGTAGAACAGCTGATGTGGAAAGGTTGATGTTTATTCTAAATGTGCAATACACAGTAAGAATTTAATACTTTATTTTATTGATATTTTATGTTCCTACACATTGCATAATACAATAATAACCTCCTAAAACATCATACCACAGTGATATATGTGCACCCATGTTTATAGCAGCACAATTTGTAATAGCCAGATCTTGGAAACAAACTAAGTGCCCATCAACTGAGAAATGGATAAAAAAGTTGTGGCATTTTTATACAATGGAGTACTACTCAGCTATAAAGAATGATCACGTTGAGATATTTATAAATAAATGGACATGACTCGAGGCCATACTCATAAGCGAAATAAACCAGACTCACGTGTAAATACCGTATAGTCTCCCTAATATGAGAGTTGATAAGAGTATATAAGATTTTATGGTAAGCATGAGTCCCCATCTCATAGCTTTGAAGCCTTTCAATGTTTTCATTCATCAGTTGGAATGATTTTATTCTGTTTTGTTTGACTATATCATGCGTGATGGTATGAACAGCTGTTTTGAATAAAACATTATAACAGCTATTGCTGATTTAATATCATCCTTCTGAGAAGTCCTACCATGCTTCTATTCTTCTACTACCATTGGTTCTATCTATCACATTGTGTCTTATTGGGATTTGAATATGTGTGATAGTATAAACAAAATTTTTTATCAAAAATGAGATATTATAGTACCCATTGATCATTCTCTGTTATTCGATTCAGAATGCCCTGTAATTCTTTCACTCTTTGAATGGTTTTATACTATTTTGTTATGTTTGATATTATTGTATTTGAAACTATGCTCAACTATAGCAGAGAAAGAGATATTGTGATAGCTACTGTTAATGTCTGGTTGTTTTAATGTAAAGTACTGTGTTGCCTATGTTGTTCTGTTCTGATCTGCTCTGTTCTGCCCTCTTTTATTCTCTTTAAAATAAAAAAATAAAATAAAATAAACAATAATAACCTCCTGAGAAAAGAGTAAGACCAGCCACATGTCAAGTATGTCCCACAAAAAGGCCAGGAAAACAAAATATATGTGCTGTCTGTTTTAGCAGTATGTGTACACGGAACACGCTGCTGCCATTGTGATGACTGACCTAGACGTGATAAATGAAGTCAGTTTTTCTTTTTGGTTTTATGAGATATGGTCTCACTGTATAGTCCAGGCTAGCTGTGAACTTACTATGTAGCCCAGGCTGACCTCGAACTCACAGCAATTCTCCTGCTTCAGCCTCCCAAGCGCTGGGATTAGAGGCATGTGCCACTATGCCTGGCAAAGTAAATATTTTTTTGTTGTTGTTGAACGTTGTTGGTATTTTCATTGTAGGTCATATAGGAATGCATTTCTGTTGTTCTTTTCTAGACCATGTACACCAAAAATCAGTCAATGTTGAAAATTTTGATGCTTTTTTTGTAAACCCTCAATAAATATTAAAAATGCAGCACTTTATTTCTGTGATTTTTTCTGTTAAGCATTCATTGTTTAATAAAATAAAACTCATAAAATTAAAATTAATAATTCATCAGCAGAAGTATTCTCAGCATAAACATGGGTGTGATACACCCGTGGTTATGGTGCTTTTTGACAAAAACTGGGTTAGCTACAAGTTAAATCACAGAAACCCAATTCTAACAGGTTTAAGCAAAAATGTGTCTCACTATAAAGGTCCAGGGGTGTTGTAGTCAGGGGTTATACAGAGAACAATTAGAATCAGGACATGGAATTTATAATATTATTTTTATGATGGTCACCCAGTGTTAACATAAGAAGACGCAGGAAATCTATCCACAACACCAAAGACATAGAGTATTTAGCCAAAGGCCTAAATCCCAAAGCAATGTCCCAGATGAGTCCAGATAAAGACCCAGAGCTCATGACAACGCCTCCCACGAGTCCAGCTGGAGGTCTAGAGCCCACAAGAAGGACTCACGCCAGTCTCTTTTACGGATCTGGGCCGGGAAGGCCCAAATGTCAGCGGTGGAAACTAGGAAGTCTATGCCAGCGGGTTGAAGGAGCTGTGCTGATAGGTTGAGGGTTCTACGCTGGAGCCGAGAAGTCACACTCACAAAAAACACCAGGGCTGTCCTGAAAAGCACCACAGCCATCCTCAGTGACACGGAGGCCCCAAGCTCCTCTGACGACAAGCACAGTCAAGTACATGCCAGGAAGCCAGCGTGACAAGTCCATCCTGGAGATCAAGCAGCACACGTCTTCCCCTCCGGAGCCAGGAAGCAATGCTTGGTGTGAGGACAAGAGCTTCTCCAGGAGCACCTAATGGCTCAGACAGCAACACGTAGGAGAACCCGCAACACCTCAATGTCTCAATGCCATAACGCCTTAATGTTCTCAATGCTCCTTCTCCACGTCTCCATTTATGCTGGCAACTTTCCTCAGGTGAAACATCTCTGCTCAGCGCCACGCTGATGTAATCCAGCTGGCGTTAAGTTGACCACCAGTTCTTAATCCATAACAAGGGGTATCTTGGTCATCTTTGCTGCTCCTGGTGTTCTTTTGAGACAGGGTCTCGCTATGAAGCTCAGTCTGATTCCAAGTTCCCACTAGTACTTTCAGATCAGCTGGGTTGGGCAGAGATTCACTCTTGGGCTAATGCATCTACCTGTGAAGTTAGGTCACTCGGTTGTTCCTATGGCAACCATCTGAATGCAGTTGGAGGATGGGGAAGGTAGGAGGTAGTCATCCTCATGGAGGAAGAAAATGTGTCAGAGAAGGAAGGGATTCCAGGATAGGCAGAACATCCCATGACATCTCTCTTCTCTCAGGCAAATTGAAATACTGTATAATGAATTTTCTGATTGTTCCCATCTTTAGGATGGCAACTTTCATTAATTACTCTATTTTTTTTTTGGTTCTTTCATTTTTTTTTTTTTTTAGTAAAAGGCAGAAGATTTATTCAACCTGAAGAGAAACCAGAGTATGTCTTTTCACGTTTTAAATCTATTTCTATCAGTCTCTTTTCCTTTAGGCTCAAATTTGCTCAAAACCCAGCTATACCAAAGCAAACCTGTATAGCCCCTTTTTAGGTTCCTACTCAATCTATGTACTTTCTTTTTCTGCCAAATGTCATCTGCCCTGTTATGGCTTATAGCCAGATGTCCCCAAGAGTCTCAAGTTTATAGAGTGTGATTGGATTGCTGTTAGGAGGTGGGTTCTGTGAAAAATGCTGGTCACTGGGTGTGACTCAGAAGGCTTTATCTCCCTTCCCTGATCCTGTCCAGTCTGCTGCCTGGTTGCCATGGGGTGAGCGGTTTTTCCTCTGCCATGCCTCTCTGCCATGCCTCTCTGCCTTGGAGCCAACCAACTGTGGACTAAAATCTCTTCAAACTGTGAGCCAAAGTAAACTTTTCCTCCTTTAAGTTGGTGTTGACCATTTTGTCCCAGTGATAAGAAAAGTGACCAAGACATGCCCCTTGGTTACACATTACCTCAACCTGGCCTCCCCCCTTCATGCCCTTTCTCAAGGCCACTTCTATTTCCTCAGGTGTTTCTTGGTCTTTGAAAGGCTGAGGAGAGACACATTGAAAGCAGCATGAAGTGTTTTGTCCCCTGACACACAGGTCGGCCATTAAGACCTTGGCCCCTGACTGCCCAGTGCAACCTTTGACAGTCCAATGCCAACAGCCCTCTGGAGCCCTCTGGAGCCCTCTGGAGTGGCCCCGGAGCTACCTGAACCCACCCATGCTGCTGGGAATGTGACAAGGCACCCGGACCTTTTCAAAGGAGCATGAATGGCACCTCCCATGGAGACCTTTGGGCCTTTTCCTCTGCAGACAGGGAACCTCTGATTTCTGGTTATGTGTTCTCTGGAATGAAAAAGAAAGGTGACAACAGGCTGGGCCAGTGCTGCTTTTCAAAGAGCCAAGGACTCTATGATCACTTATAGGCTCAAATTTTTTCTGTTCTCAACTTGATGATCTTCTCCATAAGAAATCTGGTTCTTTGACTTTTTAAATTTTTAATTAATTAAGGTTATTTTTGAGATAGGGTCTTGCTATGTAGTTCAGCCTGGCCTTGAACTCAATATGTAGTCAAGGCTGGCTTTGAACTTGAAGCAATCCTCCTGTCTCAGCCTCCCAAGTACTGGGATTACAGGTATGTGCACTGCACCTAGCTATTGAGATACAATTTACCTGCATAAACATTTACCCTTTTTAGAGGTAGTGTTGCTTTATAAGTTCATTCAGCCATGGAATTGTCACAATCAGGATTCAGACAAGTTCTATCACCTCCCCAAACTCCCCCATGCCCATTTACAGCAAACTCCTGTCCTCTCACCTGCCTGGGCAACCATAGGCCTCTTCTGGTCCCACAGTTTTTAACTTTTCCAGAATGTCATAACAGCAGAATCACATAGTGTGTGACCTTTTGAACCCTCACCTTTAAAAACATGACCATAATACTATCATCATGTTACCCCCAAATCACCAAAATTTCCTAATTTCATAAAATATTCACATTTCTATAATTGTTTTAAAATGTATATATTTTCAATCCTCTCAGAATTTAATGCCATGTACACATTGAAATTAGTTGTTTCTTAATTCTCTTTCTGTAAGTTTCTTTCCCACCTTTTGAAGTTGAATGCTGGGCATAGTGAGGCACATCCGAAACCCCAGGTACTCAGGAGACTGAAATAGAAGGGTCACGAGTTCAAGGCCAGTTGGGCGACATGGCCAAACCCTACCATCACCTGCCCCCCAAAAAGAAAGGAAACTGAAACGTGACGAATACCCTGGATTTTAGTCATCGCATCTGTCTCCATGGTGTCATTTCTCCCGTTCCCTGTAGCCTTGCCACTGAAATACCATTGCAGACCAAGGAGCATCTCAGCACCTGGGGGTTTGTTACAAACGCAGAATCTTGGGCACCTGTTTGAATCTACTCAATCAGAATCTGCATTTTAAACATCAAACAATATCCCCATGTGATTCTGCTGTTGTACATTGGTAGAGAGGGATACACTATTTATGTCATTTGGGCTCTTTTTCAACTATTTTTCAATTTTTCACAAGCCTGTTGAGGGTGTCGCACCCTTTGTTTCTCGCCTCGTCCATCCCCTCACCTCACACCACTCTGCCTGCTGTCCCCAGCCAGCCCTGCAGCCCCTGCAGCTCAGGGCTCTGTGAATGGCAGCACATCCCAGGAGGAGCCCTCTGCTCTTGCCTGCATTCTCCCTGCATTCTCCGCTCCTTCCTGGCCCCCAGGTTTCTCACCGATCCTCATGACTCACAACGCTCTCTAATCCTGACTTGTCCTTAATCTTCGAACTTGCCTTTTCAGTTGCCAAGACAGCATTTTCCCCCCCAGGTAGTCAGCCTGCCCCATGAACTCAGTAAGGCAAACCCATCATTATCTTCCTTCTTTTCTTCCCTTTGGGAGTGTATTATTTTCTGTTCACTGAGGCTACACTACCTGAAGCCATCTTCTATTTTGCTCCCTACCCTTTCATGTGGTACCTTCTGGTTTGTAGCTTAGCTTTATTCATTTTCTTGCATTTGTCAGCTTTCATTAAAGTCACGCTGGGGTGAATGAACAAGGCCCCTGCTCTCAGTGGTGCACAACTTAGAGTGTTATTTTTTGCTCATGTTGCGTGTTAGCTGTGGGTTGACTGCAGTTCACATCTGCTTCATGTGTTTTCTTTATGCTGGGACCTAGATCAAAGGACAGGCCCAGTTCAACATATAGCAGAAGAAAAAAGGATGGCAAAGCTGAGGAGAGAATTCAAAGCCCGTGCTCAGTGATGGTATAAATCAATGCCATGTGCATTTATTGGCCATAGAAAACAAGGAAGTGAAGTTCTCTCAGAGTGAACTTGGGCCCCAGCCTCCCTGCTTCCAGCTTTTGTGCCTGTATCTCCCCTTAGCTGCTGCCATGGTGTATCCTAATGGTTTGCCTGAGTGCCTTCCTAGACTAACCTCCATGAGGCCAAGAAAAATGTTTATTGGTTTTTATGTTATTCAGCACTTAATATGGAACACTGCACAGTACAGATGCTCAAAAATTGTGTTACGTCTTCTCAGTGGTTTGGAAAGTATGTGCAAATATCTAGAGTCAATGGTATGACCTGTCACTACCCCCACTTTATAACTCCACTGCACCTCTTATTTCAGTTTTCTTGACTCTTGCCTTAAACTTCACTTTTCTTGTCTTAGAACCCACTTCCTCAGAGAAGTGTTCCTCAATATCATCAGACGAGGTCACATCTACTGCTAAGGTTGTCGCGGTGTTTGTTCTTCCAGACCAGTGGCATCATTCTAGTGATTTATGCATTTATTTGATTTCTAACTTTTTTTAGACAAGGTCTTGCCATGTAGTAGTGCAGGCTGACCTCGAACTCCCATATGTAGCCCAGTCTGGTCTTGAACTCACAGGGATCCTCTTGCCTCAGCCTCCCAAGTGCTGGGATTATAGGCATATGCCCTTATGCCCCGTTGCATGTTCTTTGATGGCAGAGATGGAACTGTTTTGCTCAGCAATTTATCACTGGCACCTAGAAAGTGTTTGACATAAGGCAGGATTCAATAGTTGTAGTAAAAGAATGAATGCTTTGGTCATGCCCATGTCACCTCTTAGTTGGATTACTGAAAGATTTTATCAGTAATTTTTGACATTTAATTTATCCTTTTGCTGTCAGGGTTCTTCTCTTCTTGACCTGCTCTTTTTTTTTTTTATCATTTATAGTGTCCCAGGTTTCCTGAATGTGTATGTTTTCTCAAACCTGTTCTTTTGCACATGCCATTCCTTCCGTGGAATTCCCTCCCTTCAGTGTGCTGCCCGTTAGACATTTGGTACTGCCTCTGCCGAGCCTACCAGGACTCTCAGAGTAGACTTGGGTCCAGCAACTTAAAAGCTCAATAATAAAGCATATTTTAAAATTTCCATTATAGAATGTTTTTTAAAAAAGCCAAACTAGCTGGGCATCATAGGGCATGCCTGTAATCCTAGCACTTGGGAGGCTCTTCAAATTCTCCAGCCTTGGCTACGTAGTGAGTTCAAGGACAGTCTAAACTACAGAATGAGACCCTGTCTCAAAGAAACCTTAATTCATTAAAAATTAAAAAGCCAAAGCATCAAAGCTTTTGTGAAGCAGGTCACTGAGTTGAGAACAGAAAAATTGGAGCTGATAAGTAAGCATAGAGGTCTTGGCTTTTAGCAGCAGGAACTCTTTTGTTATTGTCACCTTTCTTTTTCATTCCAGAGGACACATAACCAGAAATTAGAGGTTCCTTGTCTACAGAGGTAAAGGGCCAAAGGTCTCTATGGGAGGAAAAATATTCATTGGTCTTTATGTTATTCAGCACATAATATGGAACCTTGCACAAAAGAGATCTCAAAAATTATTCACTATGTTTTCGTAAACTACAGTTAAAGTAAAATCTTATCTGATTTACCTACAAGTGGCAGACAAAACTCGTCATAAAAGACCTCAAGCCTTTCAGGCACAGGCAAGCTTCAGCTTGACAGTCAAAATCCACTTACCTTTCTATGTCCAGTCTGAACACTGTATTTTCCAGCGCAGATTACGGGGAGAAGCACTTCTGGACAGAGGCCCACTGACAAGCAGAAAGTGGCCTTTGAGGGCCTGTCAGCAAACAAGTAGAGGGCACCTGGCCCAGCAAACTCGGGCACCTTCTCGCAGTGGCTATGGTGAGCTTCCCTGATAAGGGCTTGCTGCCCAAGGCTCTTGTCCTCAGCTGATTTATTTTCCTTTTGGTGCTGGGGATGGAACCCAGAGCTTTGTGCATCCTGAGCATATGTTCTATCGATGGGCTACGCTCCCAATCCTCTCCTTCTATTCCAAGCCTGAAGTTTCAGATTAAAAATGAACAAACAAATCCTTGCTGGCATTTGGTTTCCCTGCTAGCTAAAAGGCTGGAGGCTGACTCTGAGCCACTTTTCCTGGTGAGGAGACTGAGGAAAGGATGGCTCTCTCTCTCTATTGAGCTCTTACTTCTTCCTTTCCTTAGTGGCAGCAGCAGTCTTGGCTTTGGACTTTGGGAGAAGCCAAGTGTGCAGTCCACCACGAAATTGTGCCTTTTCGCACACTAGTTCTTGTACTAGAGCAAGAGTCAGAATCCTTTAATCTCTTGCTGAACCAAACGGTAGGATTCCACCCTAGTTTGTGATTCAGTAGGTCTTGGGTGGGCCCTGGATGGTTTGCATTTCTGAAAAGTCCCAGCTGATATTGTTGCAGCTGGTCTGGCTTAGAGAACCACTGGCCTGAACAGTGGACCTCAAGCAAGACCAGAGTGAAAGCTCTGCCAAACAGGAAAATTCATCCTTGATCAAGCACGGCTTGCGTCATTGGCTCAGGTAACTGAATTTTTTTTATCCAGTGAAGATTTTGTGACTTGATAATTTCCACTAGTGGAACCAGAGAAACTGGATATTTATCTTCAGATAGCTACACAGACCAAACATAACATTGTTATTCAAGAGGTAAAAACGAGATATGGGCTTTCTGACTTTCTTATAAGGGCTGTTCCCTAAAATCTAGTCTCTCATGGATCAGTATCAGTGACTCATATTTAGACCAAGGGCAACTCACCATCAGATAAACTCACCATCAGAATTAGCCTTGTGCCTTGAGCTGTCCTATCATCACACCCCCACCTTGGAACAAGCTCTATTTGTGCTGGATATCAAAATTTTGAGAGTAGTTGCTAAGGCATCGTACTATTAAGATACATCAATCTAAAAATGAAGTATCTAATGATAGCCTCTAATGTTAAGGTTTTGGTTATTCAAAAAGTTTTGACATCAGAAAATTTTTTACCACAGTCACAAATGGACCAAAACTGGTGTCTCAGAGGAATCTAGCTTTTACCCTCTCTGTCACTCACCAATGGCCTTGTTCGCTGCTTGAGCACTGTCTTTGTGTAGCTGTAATAAGAAAGAAGGCAGGCAGCGAAGGGGTTAAGGTGGAAAATGCTGCATTGGTGTGTAGATTACTTCTAGCCAAAACCTGCTGAAGAAGTGTAACCTCGGAAAGGGCCTTTTAGCCTGACTTGCGCTGCATCCAGAAAGCCATAGTTTCTCCTGGAGCTGGGCTGGGATGTAGCTCAGCAGTGGAATGATTGCCTAAGGTGTATAAGGCCCTGGATTTGATCCTTAGTACATCAAAAAGAGAATAAAAAGGTTCTTTGCGGAAGGATAACTTTTATATGCCATGATGGAAAAGTAGCGCTCATTCTGGAGACTAGCAACTTGGGCTTTAAAAAAATAAACAAGCTCTTCGCGTAATTCTTATCTTCCACTGGCTTCTACATCCTCCCTCAGCCACTATACATCTCTTAGTAATGTCCCTAAAATTTACTAACCTAGTCCAGAGCACACCTATCTTTTCATTCCCTTATAAAGTTAATGTTTTTAATTTTACAAGTATAAAGGTACCATGGTTTGGTTATTTCTTCAGACTTCACTCTGTTGTGTGACACACCATGTACATATGAAATTAATGAACTTATGCTTCTCTCTTGCCAATCAACTCTTGTATTCACTGGGTTCCTAGATCCAGCCAAAGAGCCCACATAATAACTAGGAGGGCTGGAGGGGCTCTCCCTCTTCCCAGTGGAGGCCTCTGCTTTTGAATCAGAATCATTACTAATGGTAGAGTATCCTGTGAAGGATAAAATCCATTGTTCCCTTTGCGGGACTTGGGGAAAAAGCATGAGTTACTTTCAGTAAAATTGCTATTTCACTGTTCTTAAATGCACATTGGTTTGCACTTTAGCTTCCAGAATACTGATATATTTTACAGTAGGTACTGTTTTACCATCACAGATGGGTGTCATAATGTGGTGTCACTGCTTGCACAAGCACAAACCTGGTGATAATTCTCAGTGGTTGATTTGGCTACTGTAATTACCATGTGGCATGAATGTATAGAAGGCCACCTGGAGAAGAAACATATTGCCACTTGTCTAAAGACTGTTTAGTATGATGTGACTGTATGGCAAAGGAAAGCACTAACAGAGTGAAGAGACAACCTGCATAGTGGAAAAATGTTTTTGCCAATTGTTCTTCAAAGGACTAATATCTAGGATCTATAAAGAACTGAAAAAATTCAAATGCCTCCCCTCACTAAATTTAAAGACTCAATTAAACACCAGACACCCTCCCCACACAAAGACCCAATTAAAAACGGGCATCTGAAATGACTAGATACTTCTCAGGTGAAGAAATACAAATGGCCAATAAATACATGAAAATATATTCAACATCGCTGGCCACTTGAGAAATGCAAATTAAGACAACACAGATTTCATCTCACTCTAGAAAGAATGGCTATGATCAAGAAATCAACCAATAGCAAGTGCTAGTGAGGCTGCAGGGGAAAAGGAATTCTTCTTTAATGTTGATGGAACTGTAAACTGATACAACTACTATGGAAATTAGCATAGAGATTCCTTGAAAATCTAAAAGTAGAAATTCCATTAGAGCCAGGTATTATTCTTCTAGGTATCTACCCAAAAGAGTTAAAGACATCACACCACAGTGGTGTATGCATATCTATGAGTATAGCAGTGCAATTCATAACAGCTAAATCTTGGAAACAGCCTATAAGTTCTTCAACACACAAATGGACAAAAAATGTATTTATATACCATGGAGTACTACTCTGCCATAAAAAGGATAAACTTGAGTCATTTGTGGCAAAACGGATACACATTGACACTATAATATTAAGTGAAGTCAGATAAATAAGCTTAAATATCATATGGTTTCTCGTATCTAAAAAACTATATTTATCTAAAGTATGAAATAAAAGACAGATAATGGGAAAAAAAGAGAGAAAAAGGTACTGTAATGCAGTGTGGACAATGTATCTAAAAGTGTACCTTGACTTACTACGATTGCCTTACATGTTTTATATGTTCTTTGGCCTATTAATCTTGTTTTCAATCTGTATATTTGATAATTAACTTTATAAGGTCTTATAAACAAAATGAATCTGATGCTGGAACAATAAAAGGGAGGCGGGGTAAGGGGAAAGAAGAGTATTGGGAATTGAAATGTGTTACGTATATGGCCTACAGTGAATGGAGTCATTATGTACTGCAAACATGAACAATAAAAGTGGGGAAAAAGTTATGCAAATAAAAACAAAGTCATCAATAAAAAACAAAACCAAAAACTAACAGTGAAGAGAACAGAGTGAACAGTGAACAGAACTATAACTAAAACTAAACTAAACTAAACTAAACTAAACTAAACTAAACTAAACTAAACTAAACTAAACTAAACTAAATCAAAACCTTTCCATTGGCACCTTCAGGTAAGATCAAGAAAGTCCCAGTATCGAAGTAATAGGTGTCAGTCACTTGCAAGCAAACAGCAGAAACATTGCATTTTCAGGTGTGGCAACTCAGGACACAGAGGACCCTTCTGTGTGAAACAACACAGACATCAAGGACTATGAATTGAAAAATTATTCAGAAAAACAGAGATTCTGACTGTGAAAAAATTATAGAAATTCCTTAATAAATTTATGTTTTTCTTTTTTGAGACAGGGTCTTGAGTTGCAGTTCAGGTTGGCCTTGAACTCCCTCTGTGGCCCAGACTGGCCCCGAATTCAACATGATCCTCCTGCCTCAGTCTCCTGAGCACTAGGATTATGGGTGTGTGCCACCACACCCAGCTTGTATTTTTCTTCTTGTACGTGCACAAGAACGTTGTATAATGAATGTATGACTAAAATGCTCATTCAATAAATATTTTAAAATTAGAATCGATTAAAGCACTACAAGTAAGTTAATTGGGAATATCTTTTTAACAGCAGCTCTCAGTCTTTTTGGTCTGAGGTCTCACTGGCCACTCAGCCAGGGTCCTGCTGGGACTCAGTCTCTGGGGTACACAACAGGGTATTATGCAGGCACAAAGAAGGAAACCCTAACGACCATCACTTCGGACTGCTGCCAGGGTCTCTTATGCCACTGTCCTTACCTGGACCCATTCACCCTACCCTAAGCACATGGAAGGAGACCAGGAGTCACCATCAAAGGTAAAAAGAGAGTCCTCGCCAGGCATCTTGGGAACCAGTTCGTTTTTATTTAGAAACTATACAATAATTACAGAAACAAAGCAGTTACCAGCAGGTCTGAGGTTATCCCATCTGAATTTATTTCTAGCCCGGCCTCTTACTGGCTAAAACGGGGGGGCTAACAGAATTCACCTCACAGGATCCCTGCATAGCAGCACTAAACAGGTGACACATGAAGCTCTTCAAATGGTGCCTGGCACATGTTAGGTGCTAAGTAGGTGTCCTTATCTCTTTCATCTTACATGTCCTGGAGATGTCACACCTGCCATGGCGCATCCTTTGTAGACTGGGGTGACTTAAGTCCAACGCCTGGAGAGGCAGGGCAGAAACACAATCGAAAGGACTCCTAAGGGCTCCACTGGACGCAGGTGGCGGCATCAGCCGGTCGCAGAGCCTGTCCCAGTGTCTGTATGGAGCCGCGCTAAGCAAGGTCCGCCCGGCTTCAGGAGGAGGGCAGCGCGCTGTCCGCTCTGTGAGCACACGCGTCCCGCGTGCACGAAGCTAGATCTGCGCAAGCCTCCCTGGGGACCAACGGGGTCTGATTCCTCCGGGGTTTGCTTTCATTATGACTTTTGTCAGGCAGGGCTCCGGCAGGCTCTGCAAGAAGCACAAGGAAGTGTGCATGGGCAGAACCATGGAGACTTCTACCGCCCGGAAGAAGCAAGGCTGGAACTGTGTCCCCGCCTCTCAGACCCCTGCCAGCCCCTTGCAGCGCCCCCGCCCCCCGCCGCTCCTCCCGCGTGGACCCCCGCGCGGGCGTGGCCGTTGCTCACCCCGCGGGGCGGGGCGGGGCGGGGCGGGGCGAGGGAGGGGTCTGCGGGCGGTTGCGGCCAGAGGGCGGAGCGGGGCGCAGGAGCCGGCGGGGGAGGCGCCACATCCGGCTTCTGCCCAGAGCTGCATAAAGCCGCGGCCGCGACAGGTTACCTCCAGCAGCATCCCTGGGCTCGTCTCGCTTTCGGGGGCGGCTGCTCCCATGCTCCGGAGCGGCCATGGGCGCTCCGCACTGGTGGGACCAGCTTCGGGCTGGCAGCTCGGAGGTGGATTGGTGCGAGGACAACTACACGATCGTGCCTGCCATCGCCGAGTTCTACAACACGGTGCGGGAGGCGGGAGCGGGGGTGGCCGGCGGGCCGGCGGGAGGGGCTGTCCCACGCCCGCGGCGCCCGGGCTGGGCGTGGGGCACCGCGTGTCGATCCACGTCCCTCGCGCGCAGCGCCCGCGCTCTCCTTTGACTCTCCTGCCCCTTCCTGGAAGTCTGGGTTCATCCTCCTCCTCCTGTCATTTCTTTCTGAGGGCTCTATTGTCTTGTTTGGTCCTGCTGGTCCCGGAGCCAGTGGTCCGCGTCCGTCCATACTCCGAGTTCGGGTCATTTGGGGGCTGTGTGTCCACCGGGACAACTCCCTTCTCCCCTGGGATATCAGTGGCGTGACGCACTTGGGTCGCATTGTGCGGTTTTTGCCCTGAGTACCTGTTCTGGGGGCCGTGGGAAAGGGAAAGTCCCCAGCGGCAGGATCCCGTAGGGCCCGCTCCTCCAAACTGGCTCGCCCCACTCCCTAATCATTTTTGACCGGAATCAGGTTAATTTCTACAAGTTCTTTTTTTCTTGTTTTCACTATCCAGTCCTGCTCAACTCTGCCTCAAGCCTATGCTCCTTCCACTTCTTAAGTCTGAGGAGCAAAGAAGAGTTTGGGGGACGAGAATGCGTGTGTTTTCTGGAGGTCCTTTGAAACCCGCAAGCAGAAATTTCCTTCTGCAGAATCCTAGGTTTTTAGTCTTTGTGGGAGAGGGAATGCCTTTGCTTTTCTCTGTGCCCACTCAGAGACTGATGTAAGACTTTGCACGATCATTTCTGTGGTTTATATTTTTATTTTCCAAACACAGAACACAGGAACTCCTGGTTTGAGTCATTGTGCATTTGGGGTTGTTATTTAAGATTTTCCCCCTGGGATTTGCTCGATTTTATTTTACTTTTATTTTTAATGATTTTGAGATAAGGTCTTGTAAAATTGTCAGGGCAGGACTCAAACTTGCAACCCCCCTGCCTCAGCTTCCTAGAGTGCTGGGATTACAGCTATGCACCAAGGTGCCTGGCAAAACTAGGCTCTTAAGGAGGGAGCTGGCATGCCCACATTCTGGGGCCACAGCCCAGAAGTCTTCGTGCTCCCTCTCAGTGCCAAAATGCATGGCTGCCCTCCACATCAGCACCCCTCCTTTTATGACCCACTGTCTGTGAGGCAGAATTTACCTTCCCTCCTGTCTAAAGCACTTACACCTGCGTGGCTATCACAGGCCCAGACAGATGTCGACGTAGTTATCTGGATGGTGAGGGCCAAGTAGTGCTGGGATAAACTCCTGAGATGTTTTTGTACTTGGCATGGGCTTGGTGTACTGTGTGGGTGAAGTGCTGGTGTTTTGCAAAAGTTCTAGTAGGGTGACCAAAGTTGTTTTAGGGTTTTATTTGAGACTTGCTGATGTTAAAACAAAGTGAGCCGGATGTGATGGCTCAGGCCTGGGATTCCAGCACTTGGGAGACTGAGACGGGAGGACTACTGTGACTTTGAGGCCAGCCTGGGCTACATAGGGAAACTCTGTCTCAACTCTGACACCCTGAACCCCCACAATACAAAACAACAGCTCCCTCGCCCCACCACCAATCTGAAAGTGCCATGTTCCTGGAACCCTTATCAGTCCTACACAAACCCAGTAGATCATCCAGAGTTAGTAGTAGAGAGTGGAGAATTAAAGAAAAATACACAATTAAGATTAGCAATGTACTCAGCCAGGCTGACAGTCCTTATCTGTTTAGGAACACATTGTTCGGAAAGTTTCCAGCCTGTGGTTTTCTTTGGGAAACTGCAGGATGAGATTGCAGTGTGCTCTTGAGATTATTTGGAGCAGATGTTACCTAGGAATCCACAGAATGAGGAACTTTTAAAGGAAATAATTAACACATTTTGAAATTGTGGTTTCCTTTTAATTAAAAAAAATCTGGCTACTGGCATTAAACAAACTAATTCTCCAGAGGATAATCCAACAATAAACACCCCTCAGCCAAACTACTCCATAACCCCAGTGATCTCCACAGCTTTGAAGGGAGGTCATTTCTCAGAAGTGATGGAGTCCATTTGCTTTTCTTTATTTCTTCTGTTATTTTGTCCCCTTTTTGCCTTCGGGAGGGTCTCTCTTTAATCTGGGCTTTTCCTTTCCATGATTGGTCTCTGTGGAAGAGACGGTAGATGTAGAGGCCAGGAGGCCTTGCTTAGTTAGATGGGCTTTGCAGAGAAACATAATGTCATTTCAGTGTTATTTGGGAGCATGTATAACATAGTGCTTCTAAATGGTGCTTCTAATATATGCATTTAAAATGTTGAAGTATCATAATTTTACTGCAGTTGTGATAGATGACTTCATGCCTTTGTGAATAGTATATAAATAGTTTTATTTATTTTGGTACTGGGAATCAAGCTCACGACCTCATGCTTGCCAGGCAGGTACTGTGCCTCTGAGCTATATCCCTGGCCCTATAAATACTTTTAAAAGTGATTGATGTGGCTGGGTATGGTGGAACATGCCTATAACTCCAGCTACTTTGAAACGGGCAAGCAGAAATTTCCTCTTCTACTTAAGAGTCTGAGGCAGGAAGATCACAAGTTTAAAACCAGCCCGGGTAGCATAGTGAGGAGGAGTACGGCTGGCGATGTAGCTCAGTGCTAGAGTGCTTGCCTGGCGTGTATGGGTTCCTGGGTTCAATATCCACTGCTGCAATTACAGGGGAGAAGATTCCTGTGTCTATTGTTGTGTTGCTGGTGGTAATATAAATTGATAGAGCCATCCAGCAAGCAGCTTGGCAGGAGATAGTTGCACTTAACTGAAACAGGGGAAGTTGAAGGGATTTGAGGCAATAAAGGTTATTGGGGTAAAAGTTGCAATGCAGTATATTTCCCAGGTAGAACTGTAAACTGGTGCTCCCTCACCTAGAAACTGGCTTAAGTAAATTGCTGCTATCTGCAGCACTGATAATGGGTGAGCTGTATTCACTGAGATGAAAAGGTTTGCAAGGCGTGGAGAAAGGAAGCCGCAGAATGGTAGTGTCAAGGTATCTCACATATACACGTAGCGTATTTATGTAAATATATAGAAAAAGACTTCAAGACTGAGTTTAGTGGTTATCTTTGGGGAAAAGGGTAGAAAAAAAGGCTGGCTCTGTAACAATCCTTATTTTTCCTAATGAGAGCATGTTCATATATATGAAGAGAAAAAGATAGTTACCTATGGTATATCAATTTCATTTTTTTCCTTTTCCTTCTTCATCATCTTTTCTTCCCTCTACTACTCTATTTAAAAAAAGGAAGCCAAGTTTAAACCACAGAATGGGTTGCATGTGTACAGTATGTGATACAATTAATTTTTAGATACCTTCTGAGGAGGTAAGTTGAGTTTGGAATGTGAGTGGGTTAATTGGAGTTGAAAATAAGTTTGGTGTAGTGGAAGGAGTTTGCAGGCAGTGCAGTCAGGTGACCTACTGATTGTCTCTGACCTTGGCCAAGACTTGACCCTTCCCCTTGCAAAACAAGGGTTGACTTTGACGATTTCTTTTTCGTTGCCTGTCTTTTTGTAGTAGTAGGGATTGAAACTAGGGCCTTTGCACTGAGCTATCTCCCCAACCCTTTTTCAGATTTTTGAGACAGGGTCTCACTGAGTTACCCAGGCTGGGCTTGAACTTGTGATCCTCTTGCCTCAGTCTCCTGAGTGCTGGGATTACAGGTATGCACTGCCATGCCTGACTGAATACCCTTCATTTTAGCCCTTAAAGACTCTGATGCTTTATGTGGTTACATTAATGAATAGAAACACCTATTTTCAGTACTTTATACCCTTGTCCTGATTCCTCCTAACCTGCTTTTGGGTGAATGCAAATTGGCTCTAGTTTTAGGACTGAAGGCCACTTGGGACATCTCAGTTCATGAGTTGAGTTACCCATGGTCACCAGTAAGTAGCTCATAGGGGTCCTAAGTGAGAAAGAGAAAGATCTGCGTCTCAGTGGACCAACTTGATGAAGGTCCCTTTTCTGCAGTCATGCAACCTTTCTAGGGCTCTATCTCATCCTGGGTTTTAGTCAAAGGCTAATCCTGTCCCAGCAAAGAGTTTTTTTTTTCTCCTCTCGTTTTATTTCTCTTCACTTCTTTTATTCTTGCTTCCTTTACTTGTTTTATTTCTCTCCCACTTGATCTTTTTCTCCTTTTTATTTTTTTTCAAATCCATTTCAAAGAGAGAAAAAAAAGAAAGAAAAAACCCCCAAATTTCAAAACACGCCTGTCTTTCCTTTCTAAAAGTTGTTATTTGCGGAGTGCTGGCACCTAACTCCGGGGTTTGCAGGAGCGTTCATTCAGTTATGTGCCAGTGTGGGTGCTGAGGCTTGGGAGAGCCCTCCTGCCCTTCCCCACAGCGTGGTTCCAGACCCACCCTCTTTGTTCCTTTGAGGCTATTCTAAGTGACCTTTCTGTATTGTCCAGTGTGGGCGACCAGGCCTTCTAAATGCTGTCATGGCTTTTACTTTCCAGACTTCATCTATTCACCTTCTTCTTTTAAGTCTTATTTTTTGGACCCCACTACTCCATCCTCTTTGATTCGGCTCATTCAGACTTGGCTGTCGTCTTTGCATTCTGCACACTTCTGCACACACAGACCTGGACAGGGACCTCCGTGTTCCACAACTAACGATGAGACTTAAAAATCTGAAGGTCTCCATCTTCTAGATTAGCCTTAGTGTAAAACAACAACAACAACAAAAACACAAACAAAACTAAACACTGTAACACGTTGATAAGGATTAGGAGCCTTTCTTGTACATTGGTGGAAATGAAAGGATGCACAGTCCACTATGGAAGACAGGTCACTGGTTTCTCAGTGAGGTGAGTATAGAATGACCACATGGCCCAGTACCACAGTCTGCAGTGTGTAAAGACAGAAATTTGTTTCACGTGGTTCTGAAGGGTGGCCAGTCCCAGCTCAAGGCGCCCCAGATATGTTTTCTGGTGAAGGTTCTCTGCTGCATAGATGCTGTCTCCTGCTGTGTCCTCAGGTGGTCCAAGCACCCTCATACCTTTTTTCTTTTCTCCTATACATTTTTCCCCAAAGAGTGCCAATCCAGCTCGTGAGAGCACTGACCTTACGACTTAGACACCTTCTAGAGGTGTCTACTGATCCACTGATGGTTTAGTTTTAACATATGAATTTGAAGGAGACACGTTCAGCAGCTGTTAATAAATGGATACATAAATATAATATATCTGTACAGTGGAATATTATTTGGCTATAAAAGAGAATGAAGTACTAGTTAGTTCTGCAACACGGATGAACCTGAAGAACATCAGGTGAAAGGAACTAATTGCATAAAGACATATATTGTATGATTCCACTTACACTAGCCCTCTAGAATAGGTCAATTTAAGAGAGACAAGGGTGGATTAGTAGTTACCATGGGCTGAGGAAGGAGAGGATGGGGAGTAATTACTTTGTGGGAGTAGAATTTCTTTTGGGGTGATGAAAACATTTTGGGATTAGATAGAGGTGATGGTTGCCGATTATGAATGTATTAAGTGCCACTGAATTATATACTTTAAAATATGGTTTATTTTATTGTATGTGAATTTTTTTGACATGTGAATTTTATCTCAATTTTAAAAATTCAGCAAGAAAAAGCTGGCTATTTCTTTTTTTAAAAAGCCCAAATAATCAAATAATAAATGAAAAAAAAAAAAAAGAAGTGAGGTTCTAGAGTTTTGTTTTCTAATATAGCTGTCTCTGGCCACAGGTGGCTTTTGAGCACAGGCAATGCAATTAGCTCAAATTGAGACTTGCTATACTTGTGAAACTGCAAAGCTGGGCTGTGAACAAAAGAATGTAAAAGATTTGAGTTGGAGTCTCCCTAAGTTCCCCAGGCTGACATTGGACGCACAGTCCTCCTGCTTCAGCCTTTTACATAGCTAGGATTATAAGCATGTGCCACCATACCTGGCTGATGATATTTTAGTAGTGATTGCACATTCAAACAATATTTAGGATATGTTGCATTCAATAAGATGTATTATTAAAATTTAAAAAACACTTGAATGCCTCCTAGAGACATAACAGAAAGGCATAAAGCTACATAAAGTATCCAATAAAGTGATCTCGCTTGCTCTTTTTTTTTGGTTTTTTGAGACAGGGTCTTGCTGTATAGGTCAGGCTGCCCCTGAACTCACTGTGTAGCCCAGGCTGGCCTCAAATTTGCAGCAATCCTCCTGTGTCAGCCTTCTGAGTACTGGGATTACAGGCATGTGCCACCAGGCCTGGTGATGATCTTATTTTAAAGCTGGGAGGAAACTTAGAAATTTGATCTTTACCTAAAAAATAAGATTTGATTAGGGCGAGAAAGCTGACAAAGGGCGATTAAAGAGAAAAGGCTGGTTTTGCTAGCAGAAGATTGTCAGAAGCTGGAAAACATCTAATCTCTCATCCCTTCATCGAACTGGCTTTATGTTTGTTTTTGTTTTGTTTTGCTTTGCCATTATTTAGTACATGCCTTATCTTTGGAAAATGTAGGTGCAAGTAAATCAGTGTTTTATAATTAATCTGTGCAGAAAACCACTAGTTACTGGTTTTGTGAACCAAAAACCCGGGCTACTTTCATAATAGGATATAGTGCTTAACCCCCCTTCCCCACAATCTGGTGAATTCACAATTAAAGGGCAGCAAAGAGCTCCCTAAATGGTCTCTAAAGAAGTTTTAAGTTTTCCTGTTGTATATTTGCCAGAAAACAAAAACAAAACCCAGAAGGACAAGAGGTTAAAAGAGGTTAAACAACATGCATGGCCACATTCATTCTAAGTTGCGAAGGACACCCTTGAAACAAGCTGCTTTATTTTTTGCCCTTTTGCTTAATATTCATCTTTTCGTTTTACATTTTTTCTCCTCCAGATCAGCAACGTCTTGTTTTTCATTTTACCGCCCATCTGCATGTGCTTGTTTCGTCAGTATGCAACATGCTTCAACAGTGGCATCTACTTAATATGGACCCTTTTAGTTGTAGTGGGTAAGTGGCTTTGTGTGGGAACAGACTGAAAAGAAGGAAATGCAATGCTGCACATTTCTTAGCCCCTTTGAACATAATGTTTTGTAAACCAAAGTTGCTCTGACGTCCGCAAACTTTCACTTACTGGAAGTCAAAAGAATTCTTGACTTTGGGCTTGATAACAAGGCTGCTTGTTACTGTCACCACATAACTGCCTTTGAGACTTTGTGTTCCGAGACCACCTGAAGAAAGTAACTTAAAAAAAAGGACTTAAAAAAATTAGATGTTTGAGTCCTCATTGCCTCCATTGTTCTGGGAAATAATTGTATAATTTCCGTTTCCTTCCCAGGCAGGTTGGAAATTCTTAACAGATAACGCTGACTTTTATTTACTGCCTGTTCCATTGAAGGCTCAGTAGATGAAGACAGCGTGTGTTGAACTGTGGAACTGTTATATAATTCTGATGTATAGGTATTTGGATACTGCTTGAAACCTTTCTACACTGGAGGTCTGCATGCCCCAGTGGTGTGTGTTTCTTCAATTCCTTTTTTTCTTTCAGAGAGCAAGAGAGGGAGTTGGTGATTGTGATAGCAGTTGGTGAAGGGCTATAAACAGTGTGTTAAATTGGTGAATCTATTCTTCTGTGATGACTTTGTTTTACTGGTTGTAATTGCTTCTAGGAATTGGATCTGTCTACTTCCATGCGACCCTTAGTTTCCTGGGTCAGATGCTTGATGAACTGGCAATCCTTTGGGTTCTGATGTGTGCTCTAGCCATGTGGTTCCCCCGAAGGTATCTACCAAAGATCTTTCGGAATGACAGGTAAGCTTATGCCAAACACTTCTGTGTTTACCATTAGGTGCAGAACCCAACTTAACAATGTTTATGTCAAGAAAAGCAGCACATGACTGAACTCGTCCTTAACTCATGTGAGCTTATCGTATACTTGCTTAGTGTCCACTGACTCTTGCAATCTTACAGTATAATTGAACTGACCTAAAAGAAGAAATTTTAATAAAACTTGGGGAAGAGTTTATATAATGATAGGGACAAAAAGTGAAAGATGTGATTTGATATGAACAAGAGCAGAAAGACTTTCAGTGGGAGAGAGATGTCTGGGTCATAGTTCAAAGACCTTTAATTTGCTGTTGAACATTTTTCTGAGTGCAATCCAGCTCTACCAGTTTAATATTTAGGGAGGTAGAATTCTTCCTAATTTTTTGGTTCTTGGAACTTTAGAACTAGTTTTCAAATTGCATTTGTTTTTTGCTTCTGATTACTCTCTGTCTCTGACACATACATATATACATCTCTAAGCATTTTAATATGTACTTTAATATCCATTGTATTAGGGTTATATGATTATTCATTCAGTAAATATTTTTGAATACTTATTTTATACTATGCATTTTTCTACACACTGGGAAATGGCAGTAAACAAAATTGCAAAGTTTCCTGTTTTGAAGTTGTGCGATTTACAAATAAAATAAACAAATAAATGATATAGTATTAATGTGATAAGCTACGTTGAAAAATGAAGCTGGCAAGGATTGATCGGGGTGACCAGGGGTACTGATTCAGAGTTTGGTCAGAGAAGCTCCTCTACGGAGTTGTATGAGGTTTGTTAGCGTCTGAAGGCACAGAGGAAAGCCAGTGTAATAAAAAAGGAGAAATGACCCTGGGATACATTATGCACTTACTTCTGTACAGAACACTGTGTTTTGTCAAAACATATATAGCATATGCATAAGAAGTTTAAAATTATGGATTCAGTGAAGCAAGTTGTGTGTGCCCAGAGAACAGTTATGCCGGGAAAGTAAAAGGATTTGTTAATTTTTTTTTTTTTTTGCTACTTTCAAAAAGAACAGGAGCTGCTAGCTGTGAAACACTTAAAGCTCTCTGGGGACTGAGGTGGAGGAGAGTCTGTGAAAAATATGGATTGCAAGTGCACATTGTAGAGCTATGGGCGTGATATCCTAATTTTAGGATGAAAGAATGAACGTCTTTTGGAGAATATTTTTGAATATGCACAAACATGCCTGGCAGGGCGAGGACACCCAAACTACAGCTGTTGGCTATTCTTCAGCATTGGTGTGGAAAGAAACTTGTATGTACTTTTATTTTTAATCTGAACTGGCCGAGATTTTAAGGAAAAATGTAAATTTTTAATACTAGCATTTTATTTTCAAGTGATTTAGGAAGAAATCATGCTTTATCTAGATGAGCTGTACAATCTTTGTCCTGGCAAGTAGGATTTGAATTGAGTGGTATTACATCTCAGTACCATGTAGCAGGTAGAAATGTGCTTCCGAAGGTTACTTAGCGAAAAAATGAGCGTGAGAGCAAGTGCCGGTTTTTGATGAAATGTAGTTTCTATCTTAAGAACCTTTGGTTAGCAGAGAAAGTGTGCTTTTTACATTTACATCTGAAGTTCTGCTTGTTTGTTTTTGATCTTTGACCCTAGGGACTAAACCCAGGGCTCCATGCATGCTAAGCATATGTTCTACCAATCTGCTCTTCTCCCAGCCTCAGAAAGTGTAATAAAATGTGGCCAGATGTGCATGTCTGCGTATGCGGGCGTGTGTGTGTTTGAGACACAGTCTTCCGTGTAGCTCAGGCTGGCCTAACACTTGCACTCCTCATCCTTTAGCTGCCCAGGTACTAGGCTTACACCTGACAAATGCCCCTGTGCCTGGCTCTGGTTCAAGACTTGTTTTTTGGTTTTTCTGTTCAACTTTAGGAGAAACTTGGGAGATGATGTGATGTAGAGAGCACAATACAGGAGAGGGGATGATTTTGTAGGCATGGACTTTTTGACTTTTCTTAAAAAACCATGTCTTTCAGCTTTTTCTGCCATCTCACAGGGCAGAAAAGTGCATGTTCCTAGTTCCGCTAAGAACTGAGGAATCACTTTTTTCTTAGAACTCATCTTTCAAGTCCTGGATTCAAGTAAGAAATTAGGAAATAAGGTTTTTGCTATTTGTGTCATTCTGGAGCCTTAGGAAATTCCAAGGGCTAGCTTTTATTGTGTTAAGTATAGAAGGCTGTTTTCTTTTTCTTTTTCTTGTTTCATGGAGGTAGGAGTGGGGCAATGTTGGTATCAACAGGAGAGAAGGAAATGATGTTGGTAATGAGACCTTATCAGCTTTAATGAAAACATATTGTGAGGCAGACGGGTCTGTGACCATTTGGGACTCTTCTGTCATCAGCACCCTATAGCATTCTGTTGGGGAGAAAGTGAAGAGGGGACTGCTATGCCCTCGGTGTGGGGAGAGTCCTATACCACATATGTGTATCCCTGGCTCTGGAGCCTTTCTGGGTTCAATCCTAACTTTACTGCTTACAAACTATATAACTTGTCTATTTTTTCCATTTCCGCATCTGTGTCTGTAGGTAACAAACAGACAGTACTCACCTCAGTGTTCTTGGAGGTGGTCCTGCCGGGTACTCAGGGCAGTGCTGAGGAACGTGGTCATGCTTGGTCATTTAGCTCTCTTTGTGACCAGTGGTGTCGAGAAGGAAGTTCTGCCTGGAATCTCTGAGCGCTGTGTGCAGATGGAGGCAGAGGAGAGTCACTGAGAATCTTAATGGGCAAAGAAAGAAATGGTGCTCTCACGGAACCAATAAATATGGGTTCCAGCTCTGTTGGTCCATCTTCAGTGTCCCAGAGACGGGGAGGACACGGAGGCAAAAATGCTTTGTGTGGGCTTCACCACCCATGCTGGGACACAGTGGAAGTTCTGCAGGGGGAGTGGGGAGGTCAGACCAAAGAATTTCTATCCAAATCAGGATTGCTGTAGATCAGGGATTATCTGGTTTAGCTGCGTGAACTAACCAGAGAGTTAACGTATGTCTCCCGGCTCCTTTATCTTACTGTATTTCTGTGTGTGTATGTGAGATCTAGACATTACTGGAGTATTTCTAGCACATCTTAAGAGTATGAAGAGTTACTGAAAATAAGGTAGGTGTTTCCGTAAAGTATTTATTACAGTAAAAGACACATTGCCATGACTCCCCTTAAAATACTTCTCACTTTGAACACATTTATCCCGTTTTTCTGGCCACTTGCTTACGCGGTTCTGGAAATCCTCTTTTGTGAGCATCTGTAGTTGTGCTGTCGTGACTGGCTCCACATCTTGAGTTGATTTAAAACACTTACCTTTCTCGGTCACTTCGACTTTAGGGAAGAGTGAGAAGTCCTAGCGGTGCCAGACCTGCTGAGTGCAGTAGACAAAGACAGCCATTGCGTGGTAATGGGCCTGCCTTTCGTTGATGGCACTGGCAGTCACATTGACTGTATTTTTAGTCACATATTTAAATAACTCTGAAATGAGTGCTAAGAGTCAGGGATAGAGCTCAGCGGTACAAATGCCTGCCTGGCAAATGCAAGGTTGTGAGTTTGATCCCCAATACTAAAAAAAAAAAAAAAAAAAAGAAAGAAAGAAAATGATAAGAATGATGGGGTAGGTTTGTTTGAAGCAGGAGAATTTTTTTTAAAGCTTTTTGGGGTTGCTGTATAGTCCAGGCTAGTTTTGAACTCACTATGTAGCCTAGGCTGGTCTCAAACTCATGATAGTCCTCTTGTCTCAGCCTCCTAAGTGCTAGGATTACAGGTATGCACCACCTGGCAAGGGGGAGTATTTTGAAGGGTCAGATATTTATATAATAAAGGATCTAAGAGGGTTAGAAACCACTACCCTAAAGGGTCCCTAATGATGTAACAGTAATAGCATTATTATATTATAGTGCTGAGTTGCTAGATTTTGGTTTGGAGAATGTAAGCAGAGGGGCACTAAGGGTTCCTTGACCCTGTGTTTCATCACCAAATGAGCTGAAAAGTAGGAAACAGAGAAGAGAGTGGTGGGGCTGATTGTCATCACAGTGTAGGAAGCACTGTTAGGGCCTCTGACTTCTGCTTCTGGTGACTCGGGGTCTATTGCATGGCTGGCTTTCTGCTGGCTCTGTGACTTCTGTTTACTTCTGCTGGTTGCAGATAGAATGTCCTTGTTGGCCAGCACATTCCTCTGGCCTCAGTGGGGTAGTGTGTGTGTGGATGGGCTCCCTGAAGAACGTGTTTGTTTCATCTAGCCTGGGCCTTTAAGGTATTTGGCAGTACTATATGGAGCCTTTAGGGGCTGCAGCACCAGCTCAGTCTGAGTCTCCCCAAAACTGATATTATTAATAGTAATAGTATTATTTAAGATGAAACTTATTCTCAAATGATGTTTAGGAGGATGACAATATAAATGTTATTTGCATATAACATGTACCGGACACTGTGTTCAATGCTCTAATGCTCATAAGAATACTGTGATTGCTAGTGCTTTCATTTTTATGTGGAAAAGCCTTGAAGAGTTAAATTGTCAGGTGGCACAGTGCCTAAGTGGAAAGGGCAGGATTTGAACACAAGTCTGTCTCACTGAAACACTTGTACTTTTAATCAGTCTATTGGCCTCTCTAACCTGAATTCTAAACCGCTGGGTATGGGGAGGTGATGAACTTTGGACGTTTGTGATGATGTGTTAATCTAATAAATAATAAAAAAAGAACAAGACAAAATATTTAAAAAGTTACAAAACATTAGAATGAAGCCCAAGGACATAGAAAGGTGGAAAGGGACACAAGTGACACAATAAGAAGGTAAATAAATACATGTAATCAGGATCTGAGAAGAGTGGGGAGAGGGAGCAGACCCAAAGAAACCAGAATTCCAGATAGCTTTGATGTGGAAGAACCGCAAGCCCCGGGGAAAGTGTGACTGTGGGTCCTGTGACTCGTCCCAGGCCACCATCCTCCGGCCAGAGCAGGCAGCCTTCCATCCGGTCACTAAGAAAGCCGTTTGGGGTCAGGAGAAAAACATGATTCTCTGAGGATTTGCTGCCTGGACTCTTTCCATTTATATTTTTTCCTCTGGTAGGGTTCAGGGCTACAATGAATGTTCATTCCAATCAGAAAGTTGGCAGCTTGATCAATGATTTCCTGTGCCTTGATGATAAATAGTTTTCCTATTTAAGAGATAAATTTGTATTTTGAAAGTTCAGTGCCCTTTGATTTCTCTGTAATAGAATTTCATTCAAATTAGTTTCCTGACTGTGACCTGTTCCAGGGCATTTAGCCAAAGCAAATTCTGCTAATGAGGAATAACAGAAACTTCAGGAAAATCGTGTGCTCTGCAGTTTAAGTCATAGAGGAGGATGTAAAGATCCTCTAGTCCAGCCTCTTTGTTTCATAGATCAGGAAATGGGGAGCATGACCAGGATCACGTCTCCACTTCTGGCTCTTGTCACCAAAGTGACTTCCACTAAAGGATGTGAGGACAGTGTTGATATTTTTTTTTCAAAAATTGTCACGTAAAGACTTGTTGAGACAAAGTCTAGTGCAAACGAGACTGGTAAAGTCTAGTGCAAACGAGGTTGTTAGTTACTGTAGGTACTCTCAGAATGTTTTAAAAAACAAAACTTAAGTTTTGTGTGCTACACATATTAGGACTCTTTTTGTCTTTTAATTTTTTTTATTTGAAAGAGAATAAAACAAAAGGGGGCAGTACAGAGCAGATCAGAACAGGACAACATAGGCAACACAGTACTTTACATTAAGACAACTGGATATCAACAGTAGCTAACACCATATCTCTTACTCTGCTATAGTTGAGCATAGTTTCAAATACAATAATATCAAACATAACACAATAGTATAAAGCCATGCATAGAGT